>NDFG01000256.1:3356818-3387473 GCA_002167245.1 Sporophila hypoxantha | reverse complement strand
AAACAAAGCAAAAATTCAAAAAAAAAAAAAAAAAAAAAAACCCAAAAAAAAAAAAAAAAAAAAAAAATAAAAAAACAGAAAACACCAAAAAAAAAAAAAAAAAAAAAAAAAAGATCAATTTTTCAAAACAAAAAAAACAAAAAAAAAAAAACATCTTATCAACACAATTTTCAACCAACCAAAGAGAAAAAAAACAAAGTCAAAAAAAAGACAAAAAAACAACAAACAAAAGAAAAAAGACAAAACAAAAAAAAAAAAACACTTCCCACAAAAAACAATTCACAAACAAAAACAACAAATTCAACAAAAAAAAAAAAAAAAAAAAAAAAAAAAAAAAAATCGAAAAAAAAAAAAAAAAAAAAAAAAAACAACAAAAAAAAAAAAAAAAAGGTGAAAACAAAAAAAAAAAAAAAATCAAAAAAAAAAAAAAAAAAAAAAACAAAAAAAAAAAAAAAAAAAAAACCAAAAAATCCAAACAAAGACAAACAAAAAGAACAAAACAAAAATTTCGCCAACTCAAAAACAAAAAAACAAACAACAAAAAAAAAAAAATTTTCAACAAAACAAATTCTTATTTCAAAAAACAAAAAAAACAATTTTTTTTCAAAAAAACTCTCAATTCAACAGCTTTCACAAAAAAAATTCCACACAAACAAGAAAAAAACAAGCAAAGAAACAGAACAAACATTTCAAACCAAAAACAAAAAATTCAAAAAAACAAAACGAACAAAAACACAACATTCACAAATCACCAAAATAAAAAAAAAAAAACTCAAAAAAAAAAGTTTTCAAAAACAAAAAAATAACAAAACAAAACAAAAAACAACATTCAACACAAAGAAATTCAAAAAATACCTTCCTCCCCTTTCTGAAAGAAAAATTCTTGTTCACAAGGTCAGATGTTATGTTGATTTTTCTTTCGTTAAGAAATATATTAAATATGCCGTTGTTGTAAGTGGCACATTTATAGAACATGAATTTCTTCATGATTCCTATGTGAACATTACTACTTGGAGTACCTGCAGTGTTTTTGATTAAATATGCTTATTGGTTAAAACTGCGGTAGACAAGAAATCTCGGGACTAATATTTTTATTGCAATAAGAGCTTAACCATAAGATTATTTGTCCTAGGATTTCAAAATCCACTTGTAACAGATGACTAAAGCCATTGGCACTACTTGTGCCCAAAAATAGTTATGATTCCGTCTGGCTTAAAATAAAATAATTAACTTGTGCTGAAATGATTTCCTTCCGATTTTTGCTGGACACCAGCAGAGAAACTGTGGTGGAGGGATCCTGGCATAGCATTGGGAAAAACGCATAAATGGAATAGATGGATGATCAGATGGATTGTTGGAATAGATAGATAGATAGATAGAGTAGATAGATGAATAGATAGAATAGATGATGTATGTTGAGTGTAAGATAATAGAAAAAGATGAGGATAGATGTGACGCTAGATAATGATAAGATAATGATAGATAGATAGAATAGATATTAGAAGATAGACATGAATAGAAAATATAGTATAGTAAGATAATCACTAGATAGATAGATAGAATAGAAGATAGATAGATAAAAAATTCCTGGGAAGAAAAGTTATTTTGGTAGTTATAGATCAGAAATCTGTTATTTTGCCAGCCATGAAAATTGCTGCCTTCTAAATAGAGCAAAGCCCCTTATTCTTCTTACCATGGATCAGGCGTTGAGAACAGAGAAGGACAATTATAAACTTTGCATCAATTTCCTAGTCCAACGCATCTTTTAGGAGATGACTGATAATATACCTCCTCGTGACACCCCACCCTTAAGGGAGGGAACAGGCAAAGACTCCATGAGCGTTGGTGTTCCAATGGGTTTTGAAAGGTCACTGGCCACAAAAGTCAAGATTCGCAAGAAACCTTTAAAAATCTTAACAAGATAAAAAAACAACCAACTTAAATATTGATTTTCATGAGTTAAATCTTATACTTGGTGTGTGCGTGCTTGTAGATCACCTGACCTTCGCCAGTATCAGCACCACAGCAGTGGGTTTGGTTTTGAAGGCCTTTGCGGGTGGAGGGATCAGGGTGGTGGATTGAGGGAGAGATAAGAAGAAGGAGAGAGGTCAGTCGTGATGACAATAGATGCTTCAGTCTGCGTGCATAGGCTCTCTATCTTTTAAGAGTACTCTCCGCGCGCGCACATGGGCCGACTTTGGTGGGACCCTTTGATAGGAAGGGCTTTCCTGTACTGAGGATAATTCTCTTAATATTTTATCCGTGACGCTCTGCTCTGATGCCTGTCTGGACCTCGCGCGCTCGCGCGCGCTTGACGCAGGTTTCTGTGGTGGCTGGCCTTACCCATATCTCGGCTCGTTGTGTTGTGTGTGTCTGCCTGACATAGATACTCTGTACTGTGTATGTGTTTATTCTCGCAGAAGCTAAAACAAGCGATATTTAGATCAAGAGTTTTGTCCTCCATCTTGCATGGGTATCTGGTCTTTTCTCACAGCCTGTTGTTACCAACCATCCGTAGTTGACTCAACATCCATCTGGYTATTGCTGTTTGAGACACACAATAACCCCTTCATCCTTTCTAGGCTTCTATATAATTTTTCTACCTTGGAAGAGAGATGACAATAATGAATAATTTCTTACCAGCTTCAGCTGGCTCATGATCACATAGTTGCCAAATCCAGATTTAGCTACAATACACTCTGTAGGTGGCCAACAACAAAAATACAGACCAAATTGTTACAACGTGCTGAACACAGAAATGAGAAGAATCAAGACTTGATTTTTGTGAGGTATTTTTTGTTTCCTGTTTCCTGTTTAACTTTTACAATCATTTGGAAACTGTTTCTCCGATAAGCATTGTTTTCACATTTGTATTTGCCAGCTCTATGGGAGCCTGTTGTTGCCAAATTGTCAAATTAAARTTACCTTTGGAAGACTCCCCTGATCCCAGTCTACTTCTATGAGTTGGAAGTATCCCCAGCAAATACTGATGGCCAATAATTTGCAATTTAGGGTAGAAAGACTGTTACTTCAAGCAATGGAAGCAGAACTGGCAAATTATTATCTATCATAAATAGAGTAACCTTGGAAAGTTGTAGAGCCATCACAAAGACGTTAATACCAAGTGTTTTTTCATTCTCAGGATGAAAAAAGACTTGKTATTAACGAGAAGCAGAGAACCATCAGTCTTCCTAAGAGATAGACACAGATTAATCTGCTGTTCAGTGGTTCATAGCAAATCAGGGGATGTCTACCCTTCTTTACAATAARAATGCTACTCCCTCTACTTTTTAGTAAACACAGATTAACCTCTTCTCTCCTGAAGTGGTAAGCTCAGTCTACCCTTCCTAAACTCCAATTACTACCTTTTAATTTTATTCTACTGCATTTTGTTGTAAAAAAAAAAAAAATCACTAAATATTATATTGGCTGAAGGTTTTGCCATTTATTTTAAATAGATTAAGTTAATAAATAGGGACCTTATTGTATTTTGATAGGAAGAAATGGCAGTTAATTATTTTTTTTAATTCATACAGCTTTTTTTTTTAAAAAACAAAATCTTCTGTTGAACTATTTCACTTCTATCTTCCATGTATCACTTCAATCAGATCCCTTGTGAACACTACTTAATAAATAACCACATAAATGTTCATATAATATYTTAAAGTCCAGGAGTACAACTGAAACTTTCAAACTGTTCTTTATCAGTTTTATCTTAAGTACTTACAATGCTGTTGGCTCAGAGTTAATTTGAATTTGTCCAGAGGTTTCAGCAATTTTCCACTGGAAAATAAACCTGGAGCCCTGAGGTGTTTCCACATTATTTCATTGTCATATATACTTTGGAACATTTAAATTTCCCAAATTTTATTTGACTAATTTTATTTTTATATCAACCTAAGTAGCCCAGCACCTTTGCTGGACATTCTAACTCTGTGCATGAACACAACTGTTTTGCAGAGTTTTCTCAAAAAAGTGTTAAAACACTGAAGAAATAGCTTTTCCAAGGTGCAAGATGAAATTGAGCTCTTGTTTTATTCCTGCAGTTATTGTTGCCTATTGACACTCAGCTATTTTTTCCCACGGTTGCTTCCCTTCTGACTATTTAATTCTGAGAATACTCTCTATGTATTAAGTAAGTTTCATTTATCCAATTAATGCAATAAGAATGCTCTGTCTGGGTTTTTTTTTAAATATTTTTGCCTATGCAATGCAGTAATTTGGAAATTATCATTAAAGAGATAAAAGAAGAAAAGAATAGCAAAAGAGAAAAAGGCAAGGCAAGGCAAAGGCAAGGCAAGGCAAGGCAAGGAAAGGAAAAAGAAAAGAGAATAATATCTCAGCAAAAAACGACACCTATTGCAACCTACAGCCTGGGCTCAAAAGCACATGGTCCAAATTGAGGATTAGCTTTCCTTCAGTTTGTATAAGTTTGGTTTTGGGTTTTTTTGTTGTTGTTTTGGTTTTGTTTTGTTTTGTTTTATTCTAGACTTGGGGCTTTTGTTGGTGTTGATGAGATTTTTGTAAGTAAAAATTGTCTTTTTATTTAAGGGAATTTTTTTTTTAAGGGGAAATATATCTCCCATCCAAATAGACTTAAATATTTAAAGAAAGTAGTTCAAAAATTTAACAGTTCTAACGTGACAAATACATTCAATAAAAGAAGAAAAGGAATGTGGGGGTGGGATTTATTAAAATATAGCAGAAATTGTTTTTTTATTCTGGCTTCCCAGTTTGTTGGTCAACATATTGAAGACTTTTCCTGTGTTTCATCTTTTTCCTTTTTTTCCCTGTTTTTCCCCTTTTTCCTTTATTTTCAAAGATAAAGTATTCAACAATAATGTAGAAGTTGATTAGCCATCTTGCAGGATTTTTTTTCCACCATAATTTTTTCCTGATTTAATCTACATTAGACATTTTTGAGAAAGCTYATTTTCTCTGTATAAGATCCTACTATGCCTGGAAGATTTTGTCTTTTTAACAATTCATGTCTTCCATTTTATGCCATCTCTTGAAGGAGAGCTATGATAAAATAATGTTATATAATTTTGGTATAAAACAAAACCAAATTGCCTTTAGAAGGATGTGTTTTGTACTTTAACAGTACCTGTGAGTGTCAATAATCATAAATATCCAGCTGAGGTTCAGAGACCTGTGAACCTTTGCTATCAGCACAACTGAACAGTATTTATGGTACCCAYGGAAGGATGTTGGAAGTACTGACACTCAGAATCTGTGTTTCTGCCACAGACCTCCTGCAYAGCATCTTAATATCACTGCTGCTCTTCTCCAACACTAACTGTAGCATTATTAGGTATCACACTCACAAAACAAAAAAAAATTATGTATTTTTTTCAAATATTTTACTTTAATCAAGCCTATAATAATTTCATATTTGCTGCATGACTACCTGAGGTCTGTAATCTCAGTACCACGTTTATATGTCAACATGATAGTATAATAAAACTCATTTAAGTMATTTAAAGCTGTTGAATTGTCAAAATTTTACTATGTGAAGTCATGAGCTCCAACAGCTCCTGTAAGGCCCTTAGAGCCTTACAAATCCTTGCACATTATATCTCTATACATAAAATTCTAATAAACATTCTTTTGTCGAGTAGCTCTACAGCAAGTCAGGTGAAAAACTGTTTAAAGCTGCATTTTCACCTCTTAGAAAAGCTCTACCAAACTTTTATTGTTTCTTATTCTTGTGATTCAAACCACTATGTATTATATTCAGCTTGATGGACTCCCCACGAGTTCACTGTAAGCATTTCAATCAGCAATTTCTCCAGGCATAACAGAAATGTCTGTTAAAATATTTATATAACTTTACCACCTCAGTGATAGAGGCAAGAATCTGACTGTAACTGTTAATACAAGAGGAGATTTAACAGACCAGTGTTTCACATCCATGGAGTYTTGTAATGCTTTCTTACAATGGGCTAGAATTATGTCCTATTTTATTTATAATCTGAAGTAAAATATGCTTCACACTGATAGCACAATTAAAGTTCTAACAGCCAAGGGCTCTTTCTAGTAATTTAACCCTAAAAAAAAATCCTTTTCTAGGCTTTATTGCCAAAGCTCATGAATGGACTATTCTTTGCTTGCATGGATAACAATCCTGCTAAGAATCACAAAATTCTGACTGTAGTATTAAAATGCTTCTGACACCAACCACTGGAGCAGCAAATAGCCTAAAATTTGCCAAACCCTCTAGACGTGAAAACTTTTTCAGGAATCACTTAGCCATCTATATGCTTGTGGATGACAAGTAATTATTCAGAAATGCATTGTATTTTTCCTTAGAAGTAGCTGAGAGTCAAGGATTTCAGAGCTGCCTGCCAATACTCTTCAGTCTTACAAATATCAGTAAATGCAAGAGAAATAAGCTTGTCTTTTTTCTCTRAAGAATAGTCTCAGATGTTGATCTTCTGTTTTGCTTTTTAAAAATTATTTTATTTTTATATTACACAAAGATAGCTGTCTCTTCTTCCCTCCTCCTCACCTCTCATTACAGGAGTGTCTTGTCAAAATTACCACACCAAGGCATGAGGAGATGTGTGGCTGCTGTGTCATGTTTCTGTAACCAACACAGGACTTTCGATGTTGAAATCTCTAAATTTGCTATCAACCCCCTCCTCCAGTCAGCTGAACTCCCTTTGAGCATCCTCCTGATCCTCATCCCCTGAGGAATGTTACTTACACCCCACGGCCAGTTAAATTCAATCAGTGACCTACCCCTCCCTTTAGGCTCGACAATCCTGCCAGTCCCCAGCCCACTCCTAMCTCACCAGTCCTTATCTTGACATCCAAGCAGAAAGACACTGTGCCAGACTGCCAGAAGCCTGGCTGGTGTCGAGGTGAGCCTTCAGACCAAGGCGAGACTTTTCTTCATCTATCTGCTGTCAACAGATCTAATAATTTCTACCACACTGGTCTAGCATAATTTAAGCCTGGTAAATCCACGGTAGCTGTTCTCAGTCACTTTCCTGTCCTTCATGTGTCTGGAAATTAGTTTCCAAGGTCTGAGATTAAACTAATCAACCTCTAGTTCCCTGACTAAGAACTAGACAAGGAATCATTCTTTGTCTTTTTTGGGGCATGGCACAAGTCAATGGACAATTGCTGGCATCTCATCCCTCCTACTTCAAGGCTGAATGGATCAGGCAGATCAGATATCCCTTGTGCTCGCTGACACAGTGTGAGCACAATAATATTCAGACCGCCCAATTTGATCAGGCTGGATTCCAGCTCATACTCTGGAACCTCAGTCCCTGAGGTAGGCTTTGTACCAGTCAAAGTTTTTTCCCTACTGCTTGACATATAAACAGAGTAGAGCTTAACTTTCAGGGAAATTCTGTATTTCAGGGGAAAAAAAAATAGAAAAATAACTTTTATACCTGTATCCAGAGTCTTCACCAGTCCTTAGTATTTCCTCACATTCACACATCAATGCTCTCATTGCCATCACAAATTTCCTATACTATTTTCYCTGCTTTTTATTGAGAGTTTTTTCCTGTCTCACACAAACCCATTCAAGAAGCAATCTAAATTTTTTTGTCCTGCAGTTTWAAATGTCTACAAATCTTCTTGGGAACACTCATTTATTTAGAAGTTTATAAAACTGCAGTAGACATTTATAAGATGATAGTTCCCAATCATATAATGCCACAATTAACACCTTGGCTAACAWTACAGTGGTCCTTTTCTGCTGGCAAACTCAAAGAAATATCTTCAAGAATCAGAAGAAGAAAAACTCCAAGATTTTCCTTTGTTAATATTTTTTTTCTCTTTTCTGTGATTTTGATAATGATCATATTTTATCTATTTCATATCATGCCTTTTGCTGTCATCCAAATTTTACCAGTGACCTATCAGTGCAGAAACTTGAGGAATTTAAATCCTTTCAGATTGATTTGTTCTGTGTTCTGTTTAAATATTGTATCCAAAGAAGCAATTTTTGTTGTCTAACCTTATTGGTAAAACACCAAAAAGCTCATTTTCTTYAGTCATGACACTCTGAATGGCTTATGTGTCTAAGTTTAGGAATTTCCACCAAGAAGGTGTTGCTAGTTGGCAAAAGACACACATATTAATCCTGTCAGTGTCACTACTGCATTGCAAGCCAGATGTTGGAAAAAAARAAGGTGTCATGTGAGAGGAGTTAATGAGCCTCTGATAATAGGCAGGTAAGTCCTTAGAATTTGCCCATAGTAACTAATGCAAAACAAAAATCTCTGAAAATATAGGTTGTAGTCTAATTTTTTTTCAAAGCAAGGGATATGTCAAAGATTTTGGGGGATATGTTTTGGACTTTTTTTTTTCTGACACATCATGTTGTGATATGGTATTATTCACATCATTKCTTCTCACATGTACAAGCGTGTTCAACCAAAAATTCTATGTCCCAAATATTATATCAACTGTAAAATAAGGCTTGTAGGAGYTTTCTAATATCAGAAACACATCTTTTTCCTTTTGATTTGGAAAAAAACCCAGCTGTATATTTTCCTCCCTGACACTCTTATAAGTGAAATACAATTCTCTGTATGTCTGCCTGATTACTCAGAATTGATCAAGGTGGGACAAAACTGTCACTTTATCAATGGCAATAGGGAAGAAAATTTTGTGAGAGGGGTAGAAGGTAGGGTTTGTCTTCTTTTTTTTTTTTTGCATCACAGCAATTCTTTTTACCTTTTGGATGATCTCAGTATGAACTACTTTTTCCATCTTCAGACGTTAAGGAATTTAAATGCAATTGAAAGCTGGGAACATTTGGTTTTATTACAAGCTTTACTTGTTTTCTCCACTCAACAGAAGGTCCAAAAATTTTATTTWAAAGGCATTTTTAGCCCTCTGATCATGCATAGCTGAAGTTAGAACCTACCTGGTGGTTAAGTCATGATATTTCTTGCAATAACACCRGCAGAAAGAAATCAGAATTAATCTACCTGCTAAGCAATGGTTGGTCCTCTATTGAAAGTCTGTTTTTCAGAAGATCAACTGAGCTCCACAATCTAATGAGAATTGGTAAAATCCTGCTCAAAAATCATGTTACWAAGACTCATCAAAAGTCCGGAATTGGAAACACAGGAAAAATAGTTAACTGCTTGAATGCTCTTTTTTGTAAGGATAAAATGTGATAACTTCAGCCCAAAAGCCATGAGGAATCTGAACCATACTCTGCAGAATGATTAATGTTGTCTTGCTAAAAGTAACACTTTCAAAACTTATCCAAACCCACAAATATTTCCTGGTGTGATATCATTTATGTGAAGATGCAAAAGCAAATGTACCCTTTGATATTAATGCAGAGTAAACACARTATCCATCTGTAAATTCATATCTTCATTATAATAGATAATATTTAGTTTATCTAGGAAAGAGAATTCCTTAATTTCAGAATAAAACTAAGAAAATTGTATCCTAGAGCAATACCTGATAACATGACTGTTGTTACTAGGCTTTCAAAGTTATTTYAAACAGGTGTTTTGAAAGAAAATGCAGAAACAGACTTGATGCTCTCCTGGATTATAATGCAAAAAAAAAATTATTTCCTGAATTGCCTTACCTTCAGAATTACATGGAAGTGTASAAGGTAGGAAAGAAAGAAAAATATCAGGGAGAAAGGAAGCTCAATGTCTCAAGGAAAAAATGCACAGAAATCTGAAAAGAGATAAGAATGTGTTTCCATTTTGCACCASTTTTCTTCTGGTCATCCCTAAGGGTTTGATTTTAAAGTGGGATAAAACAGCTTCATCTATACCCCAAGGCTTGTAGGTGTCTTCGTGGGTGTAAGTGGACTTAAGAGGCACAAAGACACCAAGAAAATCTGTTTCTGTACTGCAAAGAGAGATTAATTCCTGTTGAGTAGAGCCTACTTCACTTAGCCTGATAACATTGTGTTCCTTGGTTGCTAGGAAAAGGGAGAAAAAGAGCTGTCATAAACAAGCAAGCAAGCACCTAGCTTGGTAAGTCAAGATATCATCTCACTTTATGAAGTTACACTGACATCCTCTTCTGCMGTAAAGAAAAAACAATGTATTTTCCAAACCATTAAATAATACTGATTTTCCCCCCCTTTTTTTAATGAGAACTTGGCTCTTCRAAATGTAACAACATAGAATATCATTTATTTCAAACAGCGATAGAGTTTAATCATCTGGAATAGACCCAAACAATTTGAAACAACTCCAGTTTATTTAACTCAACCAACAAGTTCTGGAATATTTTGRGGGAAAAAGATACATAGTCATACTAATGTGTAATTATCTATGTTATAGAATCTAAAYAACTTCTAGCTTATCCTCCAAACTGTGCCTCCAGGAGTGTCTTTTTCTTCCTCTTTACTTCTGTCTTTAGGAAAAGACAAAAAAGCTTTAAATCCCATGTCAGACCCAGACACTTCTAAGTGCCCTGAYACTTACAGTCACCTCTTTCTTCCTAGCAAGTTTCTCACAGACAGAGATGTGAGTTCAGAAAGCTCCACAGGACACTTAAAAAAGAAAAGCCCTTAAAACACTTATGTAGTGTATATACATGGACCCAGTAATAAAAGAGTCAGTTTTTGGAAAGTTTGCCAAATCTAGAGTGGCCCTGCCAATCTTTGCCTCGGGCATTCTGATTGCTTCAAATTTCATCAAATTTGTCAGCTGCAGAACAACCTGTCAATTGAAGGCCATCAAAAGTTGTTATTTTTTTAAATACAAGCCAAAACCTCAATTCTGTTTCATGAAGTCCTTGTATTCTGCTGGTTCTTAACATGCTAGGTGGTCTTCTAAGCAATCCACTGAGAATCATCCTCTGATGATTCGATGCCTTTTACACRCAGGATGACTTAAACAGTCCAGTCCAACAGTGCAGTTTAACTCCCACTAAAAAAATCACATCTTTCCTGGCAGGCTGGGCAGCTCTCAGTGGTACCCCAGCTCCTACATCTTGGCTAAACAGTCAGGGTCACAGATCACAGGGCCCAGCCATGCAGCAGGGAATAGGACCACRCAGCCCTGGCTAACAGGAAAGACTGACTTTCTGACTCTCTAATTGACTGGCAAGCTGTATAGAGCAATTCCTGAGAGTTATTGAGTTGTAAGAGCTGAAAGTGCAGTGGAGAAGGATTGGGCACTGCTGTCAGAATAAAAAATATGTCCTGGGCAGGAGGGAATACTGTATAAAAAAAGAAAAAAAGCATATTTTGGAGGTCTGCCAGTGTGGAGAGCACTGAGTTTAGAAGGCAGAGGAATATTGACATCAAGGAATCTGTAAGAGAGAGAGGGACGTACCAAACTGGATTCTTTTGGCTGGTTATCACCATTCTTTCACTGAAGTTATAACATAAGAGTCCTACAAAAATGGGTGGGTGAGATATTAATGCATGTCAGAAAAGCAACTCACTTCAAAACTGTTGCTGCATTGGTTGCATTTGTTTGACTCATCTCTGAAGGATTTCAGCCACGTGCAACTGTGGAGGAATCTCAGAACTCAGTGACTGACACCTTGAAAATGTGCAATACACTGATTTTTGTTCAAGATAGTGGCCTTTTCAACAGGAAGTGCTGCCATACTCCAGGGAGTGGGTGCAGACYTCTGTATCCCTGTGAACTCTCCCAATCCTTTTTGCATGGCCTCGATAATTTTCCTTGTTCACAAATCTCAGTGTGTCCATCCCTCAGAGGAAGTTGCTCTTTTTGAGTGAGAAGAGGAAGCTGAAATTATCAGTGGCTCACCCTGACAACTACAGAACTCAGTTAACCCTCCTGTTAAGGCTTATGTGTGATATGGCTGATTTCAAGGGGAATTCTTTTGTTTCAAGGCTTCTTTCTACCAAATAATCACAAAAAAAAAAAAAAAAAAAAAAAAACACAACCAAAAAAAAAACCCAAAAAAACAGCAGTTGACAAGAAAAGAACAACAATCTCTAAATTTCTCAGTAGAATGGAACAAGTGGAGAAAAAACCCTCCATAAAGTTAATTTTTCAGGTCCTCTCTTGATAATAGGATATTCCTAGCACTTGGGCTGTCAGATCTGTTGACTGTCTGTACATACTAAGAAATTTTGTGACTTTTTAAATCTCACACTCTGAATGATGGTTGTTTCAAACCAAGGTATCCCACAAGATGGGTTTGAAGCATGCAGCATTTTCTAATATATATGCTGCTGCTGTGGCTGCTGCTGCTGAACATATCACATAACTTTACTCACCAACAGATGACTTTTTTATTTAGTTTCATTCATGCAGAAGTTAAAAAAAGGTTATATGTACAACATTAAAGAAAATTAAACAAATCTCACCCTGATAATGTAAAGCACAATAGGAGAGTGAAAAATCAAATCTTCCTCATTGTCCAGTGGATATCAACTTTGTTCAGGTCTTTGAGATATTTTTGCTCTATGAACAAATAAAGGATGTGGAAGCCACAATTACAGGCTACTTAAAATCATGAGGTAATTTAATTTCTACTTATTTTTCCCCCCACTGGCTGTTAATCATGAGAGTGTGCATTTCCAATACTTTTCTAGTTATTTTCTGCATGCTGAGAGGTCAAAAATATGTCCTGAGATAATAATAAAAAAAGAATGGTTTTGTAGTCCAGATGAACACTTATATCCTCAAGCTGTGAGAATTCAGGAAGAAAAAAGTAGCATGAGATTGTTATAATTTTATACTATTTTCATACTTTATGTTCTATTTCTCAAGATAGACAAATTGAAGATCTATATTCATGTGTTAAAACAAAAGACAAATATATCTATTTCTCATAATTGTTGACCATTCCTGGGCTGAAATGATGCATAATAAGCAGAGAATTATGAAAATCCCCACCCAACTTAATGTGAAATATTTCATATTTTATAGATATTTCCTCTCTACTGTACTCTTACAAAATATTACAACGAACATGTATTACATTATATTAGCTCTTATCCTGCATATGCAAATAAATCCAGTTCTTTGTGGTTTTGTTTGTTTGCTTGTTTGTTTTTAGTTTGGTTTGGCTTGGGTTGGGTTTTTTGGTTRGCTGGCTGGTTGCTTGGTTGCTTGCTTCTTTGGTTTGTTTGTATGTTTGGGGGTTTTGTTTGTTTATTTTTCCAGAAAGATAAAGAACTTCTGCAGGATTTCCTCWTCTTCAGTTTTGATTAGTAGATTGCATATTTCCCATTAATAGGGTTTGGATTTGCAAGTATGAAAAGCAAGTTACTTTGTGCTCCAATATTTATATAAAAGTCTTTCACTTAGGTGAACACAATTACATTATCAGTCCRTAAGAGTATTAAAATTTTCCTTCTTAATAACACCTTTGAAACTTCTGTGCCAATACTTTGATGGGGATTTGTGCAGTATTCCTGGTAAATGAGACACAGGTAACATAGGGGTGAAGTACATACAGACTCTGACTTACCACATATTCTGGCAAAAAATTAAGAGAAAATTATTTAGAAACTGTTGTCATTTACAGATTTTATACAGCACTGAGATTTAGGAAATATGAGTGCCATAAGTAAATCCTGTCAGGGAAAGTGTTGGAGTTTATTTTTTATTATTTTTAAAAAACTTAAATAATAGAGATTAATAATTTAATCTCTAAAGCCAGGGAAAACAGCAGCTGAGGTCTTTTATAAGAATGACCAGCATACTTTTATTCACAGAGTTTCCTGGAATAAGTTTCAAAGATTATTTTGCTACATTTTGAGAATTCAGCTGGGAATATACAACACCACAATTCAAAGAAATACTCCTCTCAGAGAATGTAGATTTAAGGTTCACTCCTATCTCCATTGTTCCCCTAGAATACAGTTAAACAATCAACCCTCAGTATCCATTGCTGTGTGTTTGATTTCCTTTCCTCAAGTAATGACTTTAAAGATTACTYCAGGTCCGTAATTGAACTTGAAAGTATTAATCTACCTGCACATGAACAGGTGGATTAAATAGCAAAGGATAGTAGAACTTCCTGATCTCTCAGAGGCTGTGAAAACCACTTGCTTCTTCCCTTTGCTCTGGCACTTCATGCTTTCTCTTCCCAAGGATGATGGCATTCACAAGCAAGGATTCATTAGAAGCACATATGTGAATTTGAGTACTCAAATTTACCAGCAGTATAAGATGTAAGAGYCCAGTAGATCTTTATCACTTTCTATTATTCTGACAAGTCTCTCTGAGCAACATGAACAGATGTGGAGCWGTTTTAGCATGAGAGGGCCAGGTACCTGAACAGCCAAAAATCTGTGTACTGAAATGAGTTGAAATATGGAAATCATCTCAAAATGGGGAAAGCTCTCACCATTGTCTAAGCTCTTCCAGAATCTATTACAATWATTCCCACTGACTTCAGAGATACCTAGCTGATTAAGGAAGAGCTGATGAATTGAAGGTTTCCCAGCTGCTAAACTCAGACACAAAGCCACTGATGACTTCAACAGATGGTCCTGCTTTTAGGCCATTGAGAACTTTATGAGCCATTTATCCTCCTTCAGGCAGCTCATCATGTGAAATAAGGAACAGAATGATGTACTAATGTGTTTTGTAACCAAATGCTCTGGTCCATGTCTTTCCTGAGTGGCATCCAAATCCCCTCCATTTGAGGAACAGCTATAGATTAAAAAATTAGCAGAGTTAAATWAAAAAAAAAAGTCAGTGAAACACTTTGAACAGTATCACAGATACAGCTTTTTCTCACCTGAAATAAAGCTAGATTTGTACAGCTTTTATAAAAGAGGTATTATAAAGGTTATGAAGGCAACAACTTTCATTTTCAACTCCATTTTTGTTAAATTCCATATCTGCAACAAAGTGATTTACTAAACACCATCTAACTTCAAAATCAGTCCCTGGGTTTGAGCCTGACTACTTTTGTTCTTGCCTAGAGTCAATCAAGACAAAAGCAACCAATTAAATTTTCAGAGCATGGGTTTCTTGCTGACATAAGACAAAGCTACTGAGACAAACTCCAAAACAGTGTGTACCATTAAAAAAAAAAAAGAAAAAAAGTTCCATTTGGAAGGGTTTTATTTCTTTCTTAAAAAAAGAAATCAATCAAAGCCACTGTCTCTTTRGTCTAAATATATTTAAATCTATATGTGTGTGTCATGTGAATATGAGATATGTTCCAGAAAAATCCCTTGGATCACATCTAGTCTCAGTTCTACAAAAGTGTTCAGTGGGGTTTCCCAAACAGGATATTTAAATCAGTGACTTGTTTTCCCAAAATACAGTTTAGTGTTTATGAGTGGCAGGTCTCTTTGGTGCACAGAAATGAGGCCTCTGTTTGTTCTGGGACCAGAGAAATTAGAGAGTCTAAATGAACACTTCTAGAGGGCTACTAAATAGAACTGAAAGAAGGAGGTAAAAATATTTCTTTTAATTATTTRATTCTTTATTTGCCACTGTTAATGCAATCACAGTCTGAAATTGTAGTAAGAAATGCAGTGAATTTATGTCTTCACACCCACCCTTTCCAGACCAACTACCTGGGCAAATGAGCAATAAAACTGCACCACATGCAAGGTACTAATTTTCTTCTCATTTTCAGATAAGGCTGGAAATCCTCATTTATTAAAAGATTATTCTTCTAAGCATATATCACAAGCTCAGAGAGCTGTACCATTGGATCTAACTTCTGCTCTGTGTTCTTTTCAGGCACTTAAAATGTAATATTATTACAATAACTACAATTTTTGTTCAGGATGACTGTACTCTAATAGCATTGCAATCTCATGTGTTGAAAATGTCCAGTTTTGTGTCATYAGTTGTTTTGTTGAGCTGCKTATTATTGTTATTATTATTATGGCCACTGCAGTGGCTAAGGTTTGATGATACAGAGGCGTGAGCAACTCTCAGAAAGAGAACTCTGTGACTTTCAGTGAAACCACAAGAGCTTGTTGGTTGTAGGCAGTAAAATCACTGGTTTTTAATGCTACATTGAAGGTGCAGGTCAGCATTTCAAGTCTGTATTTTCATAAATAATTCATTTCCTATTATTAAGCATTTACAAAGAAAGAAAGAACAATGAAATCAACAGGAACAGAAACGTGTTCCAGTCTTGGATGAAAAAATCCCAAATATTATTCTCTGTCCCTAGAGTATGTTAGTAACAGCATAACCCTAATCAAAGYTGCTGTGGGGTTTCTGACAAACTATTTATTGCCTAATTCTTTTTCCTTTCTGCACCAATAAAATTGTTATTCTAAACATTTGCTATCAAACAATAGAAGCCTGCTGTGAGATCATTCCCACTGATTTAAGGCTGATTATTTTCACATAGCAGCTGTCACTAGGTATTCCACATTCTTAAGCTCTATCATTAGAAAGGAATCACAGCCCTATTTCTGACTGTAGATCGTGGCATTCTGGTGACTCAGAGCCTGCTGTGCTAATTTCTACAGAGGCAAAGCAGGAGCTCAGCTTAACAAATAAAAAATCTGTTCAAGTTCTACTGGTATTTAAGTGAATAGGTTAAGATTATGTTTCCCATCATGGTGGGAATGCTGTAATAAAGACTTCCTTGTGGGATCAGGCCCTTGGAAAGAGACTGATAAAGGTATTAATTCATAARTTCAAGGAAAGCCCAGTTTCATCCCATTTAGTTAATTTGACTGGACAACATTAATCGGGCTTGCATTCTGCATTCACCATTTCTTGGCTTGGACTATATCTCCTGTACTTGCTCAGCCTGCTAAACCTTCTGGTATTCAAATGATCAGTAATAATTACATATTAATGAAATGTATGACTTATTTCTTACCACTGTTGTTGAATATAATAATAAATATCTTAACAGTCTACAAGGTGTGCCAGCAGATTACAGGTTGTAATAGCTCCTAAAGTAAAGAATTTATAGTTCAATACAGTACACACCTTATAAATCCTCATGTAATGGTGGGGGTAAAGTGCTTTTGTAAAATCATTATGTTCCTGGTATGTAGGAAAGAGTCATTATGCTTCTTGGAAATGTTAATGACCTTGTATAGACAATTTTAAAATCACAGAGTCCAGAATAAWAGTATGGTTTGGGTTGKAAGAGACCTTAAAATCATCTAGTTCCAGTTTTYCTGGCCTGGCTGCTTCATTTTAATGATGACAAATAGGTGCATATACACTATGAAAAAATTCTGAGAAACCATGAAGAAATGCAAGAAGAAGAAAAATCTGAGTTTTTTGTGAGACAAAAAAAATTTATAGGACATTGGTTTGCATTAATTGCACCTTGCCAGTTTCAAATATACTTTTCATTTTAAAAATGGCAACAAATGTTTTTCAGAGCGAAAATTATCATTAAGAGTCAGAGAAGGAATCAGAGGCATATATGTCTTGTTGTATATTGCTGTTTGTGGTTTTCTGGCTGTGTCTGGTGTGTGATATGTGCATGCACAATGGATTCCTGTTTTTAGGGGATAGGTAGGATGCAGATCACCTCTGTGATCCATCAGCATAACTCTCCTTCTAGTGATGAATGTGTTTGCTGKGTCCTGGGGGTCCTCCTTTTACTATGTCAAAATAGTGAAAAATAGTGAAAGCGGGAGAAGAGTTCTATTCACTATACTTAGCTTTTGATATAAAATCCATRAGGGTTAAGCTAAGGCTATAAAATTGTAGCCTGAAGCCTGAAAGTTTCATGAAGTTACAAACAACCGGGTAAGTGTAGCTTTTGTTGGCTCTCCAGCTGCGATGCTTACCTGGAACAGCATGATTTGTATTT
Source organism: Sporophila hypoxantha (assembly GCA_002167245.1). Classification (NCBI taxonomy): domain Eukaryota; kingdom Metazoa; phylum Chordata; class Aves; order Passeriformes; family Thraupidae; genus Sporophila; species Sporophila hypoxantha. The sequence continues at coordinate 3,369,770 of NDFG01000256.1, read as the reverse complement.
CTTCCTCTGAAAAAATTATTGCAGGGACTGAGATGAAGAAAAGAGTCAGAAACTTACTTGAATCCCTTTCTTATTTAGTATTGTCCATTTCTCCCCAACACACTTATAGATAATATGTTGAAAACCAGTAAACTGCTAAATTTGGTGCTGTTTTTTTTTTTTTGTTTTGTTTATCTATTAAAGCCTGTAGGCTATGAGCAGTGATTTTCAGTCATTTAGTTGTGCATCTCCTTTCTTTGACTTTTAAACAAGAARCTTGTCAAGACAGTCTCTGTTTCTCATGGTTTTTATTTTTTCTAGTCAATTTCTAGACATTGAGGATGTCTGATGCTTCAATATGAGAAAATTTAAGTTTTAGTATAAACTCCTGACCACTCAGAAACTTGGAAGTCATTTGAGTGCACAAGAGTGAATGTTGATTTTTTTGTACAAAGGAGAGAACTGCCAAAGTTTTCTCTGCACCAYCTCCTCTACTACAGCTGATGTGTGATGAAGAGGAAAAAGGAAGATTATGACCTAATCCCTTGTACAGAAGAGAAGAATGCCATACAAMATTTTTGAACACTAGTTTTTATTTTGTGGAAAAAATAGGGATTATTTCAATGAGATAGACAAAGCCACAGTGAGAGTCCTAAGAGAATTAAAAAGTGTGTACTCAACATTCTCTCACTGATTCAAAATAAAAATGGGGAAAAATAAATGGACTACCCTTAAGGGGAAGGATGGATCAAAGGGACACTRAGAAATATTCAGATGCGTTCTTTCTAGTTAGAGGTTGTTTGAGCATAACTAAACTGATTGAACTTGGACTATGGGTTGATTCTATAGAGAAAACAGAGATTTGACTAGAAAACTGCTGGAAGTTCTGAATCACTGTTTTCGCCAAAGATATGTTTATTCTGTGCAGTTCAACAGGCAATTAGAGAAAACATCAAACAGTTAAGTGAAACTGAGCTAAAGCAGGAAAACCATACTACCTTCCTTATCCAATACTGCACTGGGAACCTCCTAGGACTCTGTTGTTGATTCAGCCTAGGTGAGACAAGCAGCAAAGACACAGCTCTCAGCCACAACACTGGGTTTGGGGCTGTTTACTCAGAAAATTGCAGCGGAATCATTAACAGCTATGGCAGAGTGTCTAYCCAGCTACAAGGAACACATTTGTGTAATGTTTTTCCCAATCAATTGTGTAGGATTGTAACCTTCATAGTTCTTTATTTACAAACATTRAAACCATTCAGAAATATCCTCCACTGAAAGTCTTCCTGTGTTTGTTCATCTATCCAAGTGGAGAGATTGTCATCAGGCCAAGCACATAATCCATAATGTGCTCATTTGGTGCCAGGCACAGTTTAAGTCATTTTACAGTTTATATTTCCATTTKAATTTAACATAGCTCCTCTTTGCCATTCCAGTGATTTGCTTGGCTGTTATGCAGAGGAACATTGCAGCTCCATGACAGTTAAAACCAAAAATGTTGCTCTCAATGTAGTTAATTAGGAGAGAAAATATTTCTCTATACAATTTTGATWTTCACCTCTGCCCTTAAAATGCACAATTATGGTTTCAAAATGGACTTTTTTATTGATGGGGCTTTTTAGCCCTGGAGCATTGACTAATGGTACACTATAAAAACCACTAAAAAACTGAGACCAATGCATAAAGTTAACGAAATATTTTCTCTCTCCACCTTAAAATGAATTTTTGAACAATGTAGACTTTCTCAGTCCTGTATTTTCCTTTTTTGCCATTGTCAGTTTAGGTTGTTTTGTTTTTTTTTTTTCTGTTTCTACAATTATTTCTTAATAATGACATAGATGAATACATCAGATCAGTACAGGAACACCTACCTGAGCATATACAATGAGCCTCTGATCTTGCAGTAAAGTCTGACAATCAGATTATACAGCCTCTCAGATTTCCCTCTAAAGGTCATCCTACTACCAATTCCATTGCTGTCTAGAGACCACTGAGATTTTMTTCAGGTTACTTTTATGTCTTTAGTTGCTGTCTGGTAACTACAAGTAAAAAAGAATGATTTTTTTCCTTTGCAGGATGGTGATGGTAGGGTAGACCCATAAGTAAAGTAGAATAGAGTAAAGACAAGACATAGAACCCTGCATTTGTTACAGAAATCCTTGGCTATCACCTTCAGAAGTTAGTTTCTTGCAAATCAAATTGCTACTATAATTAAGCCATTTTGAACATATGATTTTCAGCGAACCTATATAAATTCAGCTAATCCAGATTTCCTAATTTTATTATTGACATGTATTTTTAGTGCCAATTTAATATATACCGCTATATATCTGTAGGAAAAATTAATTATTATATTAAAATTATTATTACATTTCAGATAATAACAACTTTCCTGTTTCATTTTTGAGAATAATTTCTCTAGCCAAAATATACTTTAATTAAATCTCCTTTGATATCCTCTGGAAAAAAGGACATGGGTCATTAAATATCACTTCCCATCAAAGGCATCCAGGTTCTTCTGCCTGTTGCCTTTAATTTTATCWCAAATAAATATGAAGTGCAAGTGGGAAGCTCAGTGACTGCTCAAAGCAGGGAACTCTAATATAATTTTAGGTTACAGGTAAATATAGGTTATCACCTTTACACAGCTTACTTTTTTCTGTTGAAATCCTCATTACCTGTCAGGCACCTGGAGAGCACACGGGACAACTTTTATTGCTACTTAGTTTCAGAATGACCCTCCTTTTAAACTTGAGAACCTTCAAGCTTTGTTTTTACTGGTATTTCATCCAACTTGTGCAGCTTGAAGGGGACTAACTCAAGGCTAGGAGTAGGGACAGGCTCTGTCCAGTGGAACAAAATSATAGACAATTATATGAGAGGAACTCTTGAACCACAGCTTTTCCTTTGYCATCCCAGTTGTACTCACAAAAATAGCATTTACTCATGCTCAGGAGAGTGCAGGCTGTTCTGAGCCAACGTGCTCCTTAGTTAACAAAAGGCAACTGATTCACATCTCTAAACTGGTGCTACTGCAGTACCCTTTTTTGCTTTCCAGCAAAACCAGAGTGGAAGRAAAGGAGCTTTTTAACATTGCTTATCCCAGTTCACTGAGCAATGCCATGAAATTTGGACACAACTGACCTGAAAAAGTGACATCTTGGCTAGTCCACAGGAAGACATAAAAAGAGTTAGCCACACACCCCTCTGATTAAAAGATTAGTTAGCAGCATTTCCATAACAACTTTCTTTATCAGATTATCCTCAATATTTTTGTCTTCTAGTATCAGATACTTATTTGTTCCACAATCACACTGAAAGGAGAACCCCAAGGAAAACCAAGTTTCTACTTCATTGATGATTGTAATGTCCCCTCTCTGCTAAGAGGAAGCTGGTTAAGCATGTACTTGTAAAATCTCTCATCATCCTTCTATAAAAAACAGAATCTTGATAAAGATAATCCTTAAAGGTGATCCAGAGCACACAYCCATTAAAAGGAAACCAAAAACTTCTAAATAAGGCCCTTCCCTTTATTACACAGTGTCTTAGATAAAAACATATTTCCATAAGAATATAAATGTTCCAATTAAATTTTTCACTCTTTTAATATCAATACTATATTAATTTTAAGACGCAAATTATCACTCTATAACATGTTCCTATATTCCATAATCATCTTATATTGTACTTATTAGATATTTTTAAAAATAACTCCTCTGGTTCCTATATTTTTTCTGAATTAACAGTTTTTTATTTTGGGCACCTTTACAGAGATTCACTTGATCATAATGACAATAATATCAATAAAACTTTTTTTCTTTCAATCTTCTCTTCAGTCAGAATACCACTTCAAACAGACCTTGTTTTCTACATTATTTATTTATATGGTAGAAAAGATTTGCACTGCTCTTAGAAACAATTATAGCTTAGAATATCATAGTTGTATTGCTTTTTGTATTTTTTAATGCTGTCCTTAATTTTCTTTTCAATATATTATTCTGGAAATTCAATGCAATTTTGTTTTTAGATATTATCAATAGCTATTTTTTAAAGTCAAGGAAATGTTGTTTWTTATTTAATTAAGAAAATAAAGTGTTATTTTTCATACTGAAGGGCACCCAGTGCATATTATCTATATAGCAAATGAGAAAGAAGTTAATCCACGATGAAAAGGTGACAACATTTTATCTTTTCTGATTCATTAGGTAAASAAGTACCCTGACTATTCTGTCTGGGTTATGCTGGAGACTGGGTTATAGCCAAATTCCTTCTCTGAGCAGGGGGAAAAGAATGAATTTGTAAAGAGAACTTCCTTTGCAAAAAGGCATTGGCTTAGTCCTCTGTGACTACTGGGAACACTTGGAACATAGAGACTCCAGTAAATTCAGGAAAAAAATCAGCAGAGGAARTTGAGAAGTTTGAAAGTTCATTTTAATAGGGTCTTTGTGCTTAATTGACCATGAGCTACGAAAGTGAGTAACTGTATCATGATCATCTTTTGAAGTTCATAAAAATAGGTGATTTCCCACACTATTTGCCTCTAATATACAATAACTTTAGGGTTAATGAATTATTCTTTCTGAGGATTTGTTGTGACCATAGTAAGGGAAAGGAGTGCCCATTTATTTGTGCTAAAATTCASTGATGTTGCCTTTTAATAAATAAGGTCTAATAAAGTTTAAAATTTTCAGGCAGAAACCCAGGCATGAACATTGTTAACTTTTCTTAGCTTGTTCTGCAAGACATTTCCGTTCTATTCAGCTCACATTATCAAACCCTTGATCATGGCAATAAAGACTCCTTATATTTTCCACCTTGTATAAAGTTTGGAATATTKTGTCAAACTCAAAAACATTGAGGCAGCAATCTGGGAATCCAGTTTTATCAGAAGTAACACCTTAACCCCGTGCACACAGTGTTTCTTCCTGGCAACTGGAGATAGCACACACTACATTGTTAAAGTGCAATTCTGAGAAAATGAAACCACAGTCCTTCATTTTGGACTCTAAAACGTGGAACACTCTTGAAAATCCAAAAGCATCAACTGGAAAGTTTGCAGTTATTTTTTTGGATACCCATCTGGTATAGCTCTGCTGGCTTCTAATCATCTCCTTTATGATATATTACTGGAAAGGGACGTGTATTACAGCTCTATTATATTGAGGAAAGTTGTGTAACAATTTCATGTSAACTCTTATCTTGCAACCCCTGAGGCTCAGAGTCCTATTTCATCACTGGGCTGAAGAGGAGAGCACTGTAAATCTCTTTGTTAAACCATTGAACTTCAAACAGAGAAGAGCTTGTGCTCAGGCATCCCTGAAAACTTTGAGGAATACATCATGTCTCAATCCCCTTTGTGTTGAAGGAGTAGAGGCACAGTTAAGTTTCTTAACCAGAGCAGCAATGCTTGAGTTCAAAGACACAACTAAATAACAGAGTTCCATTTCTGGACCCTGCAAGACATCTCTGTGTGCCYCCGGGAAACACACCCATTAAAAGATTGGTCTGTGAAGAATAGGGCTGTACACCTTGAACTTATCCACAAATTCTCAATTGCTGTTTTCGCTACATACCATACAACAGATAAAATTTGGATGCTGTTTTGTTCCCTTCTACAACACRGTAGAATGCATTAACATGAAACAAATGCTCTTGAGAAAGCCCTGGAAGCTAAAAGTTTCCTCTAGTCTTGTTAATTCCTGCAGGTTGCAGTTAATCTGTCTCACTTTAAGTGTGTTAAAATTGCAGAATCAAATTCCTAGAAGCAGTTATTCAGAAAATATAACTCCAATTTTACAGGGAAAACATTATTCAAAACTGTTATAATTTGAAACTGGAAAACCACCCAAATTTTCAAATCTTTGCCTCTGCATCATKGATAAGACAAATACATAGTAATTTTATTCAGAATCTCTGAACCAAGGCTTTTATAGTGACAATATATCAAGGTTTATTTCCTACTTACCGTGGTATGCAAATGCAACATTGAAAATGGTGTAAACCTTTAATAAATGAATMAAAGCAACAAAGCTGTAGTCAAACACTGATACTGCCTCAGACGATTCTCATTTTTAACAAACAAAATTGTTTCAACAATAGTTTAAAAAAAATCCACTTTTGAAAATGTCTTCATAGTAGAATGAATTGTTTCCCAAAAAAGAATTATTTTTCCTTTTCACCTGACAGAATCTAATCACTACTTGTTTTGACTAGCTCCATAGATGGATTCTGGTGTAATTCAGYTTTTCAAGAAAAAAGGTAGGGTGTTCCTGCTCCCACTCTCTCAGACAGTACAATGCTGATGGGAGATCCCTTCCTTTCTCTGGCATTCTTCAGAGATGCTCAGCAGTCTCTGAGCACAAATCACCTCCAGCTCACTGCAGAAGGCTGTCTTGGAGGTGCATGAAAACAGCTGCATGCAGGAAACAAACCCAAACTTTAAGTTGCAAACAAAACCAATGGCCAAAACTAACAAAACACAGGGGTGAGCACTCCACAATCATATTACAGTGACGTGTAATAGGATATGAGTTTGCAGCACTGGTCAGAGATATTGCCAATATACAGACAGAAATGATGGCCCAAAGATGCACACACACTGTTAGAGGAGAATAATAGAATCAATTAGGCTGGAAAAGACTTCCAAGATCATCAAGTTCAACAACCTTTGACTGATCACCACCACCTTGTCARCTAAATCAAATAAGTGCCACATTCAGTTCTCAAACTCTTCCAGGATGGTGATTCCACYACCTCCCTGGGCAGCCTGTTCTGATGTTTGACCACCCTGCAGTGAAGAAATTCTTCCTGRTGTCCAACCTGAACYTCCCCTGKCCCAGCCTGAGGCCGTTCCCTCTGCTCCTGTCCCTGTTCCCTGGAGCACAGCCCGACCCCCCCTGGCTGTCCCCTCCTGTCAGGAGCTGTGCAGAGTCACAAGGTCCCCCCTGAGCCTCCTTTGCTCCAGGCTCAGCCCCTTCCCAGCTCCCTCAGCTGCTTCTCATCAGACCTGTGCTCCAGTGTCTTCACCTGCTGACTTTGTGCTCTGACTGAACATGACTCTTTTTATGTTTATTCAGACAATGAGCAGCAGCACCTGTCCTGGGCAATGGTTGCAATGGGCAAAATTTAACTTCCCAATTCACAGACTGACACCTGCGTGGCTGCTTTAGAGGGAGTTACCTTTCCCCAAGTTTTCTTGTGCTCAGAGCAATTCCTGTATCCTGAAGCCACCAGGAACTAGGAATACAGGCTGAATTATGTGGTTCCAGAAGTGGTTGTGAAAGATAAAATTTTTAGATGTCTTAAATCAGAAGTGAGGAAAAAAAATTACAAGTGTGAAGCACAATTGGAGTAATGTAAGATGAAGATTGCCACAGAATGTCTGTATTCAGCCCAGATAGCAAACACCTCTTCAAATAATTTGTATTTCATTTAAATTTATTGCACAGAATAAAAGTGACATGATTGCTGTATACCATATCATAATTCTCCCGTTCATTCACCCTTAGAGGCCAGTTTTGATATTTAACACAAAAGTATGAAGGGAAAAAAAAAAAAAAGAAAATTCATATTATAGACTGAAATAACTTACGGTAAATATTTTAGTTGCATTGACTTTGTCTTGTTTTGTATCAGTTTTATGAACCATATTTCAGAGAGGATTCATATCAAACATTGCCTGCTTTATATAGGTACTATATATTGTAGATTTATGCAAAGGGCAAATTCAGTTAAATGTCTGTGTGAGTGCTATTTTGCAATGCCATGTGTATATAACAAAGTTATTGTCAAGGGGATTGTAGGACAGACATTATTATTGCATCAGATTTTAATCATAATAATTGGTGTTGGCTGACAGTATAATCTTTTTGCAGATATTTCTTAGCTCTGGGTATCATAACTCTCTTACATTTCTGAGTTGCAAATTATCATTGAGAGGGCAAAAAATGCCAGGCAAGCAYAAGGTCTGACTTGATCACTTTCACAACAATTCTTAGTGATACTCATCTACATAAGGTTTGCAAATGTGCTTTCACTGACGCTTAAAATCACCCTGAGAAGTATAAAGCATTAACATCTCCTTCCTATTGAGAGCAGCTTGACCCATCATCCCTCATGAAAACAGCTAGTTATGGTCAGAAAAAAATAGAAATCATCAGATACATGCACTCTGCTCATATGTGAGTACTGTGGATATGTCCCCACTATTTCCTTGTGCTCTTTTCCCCAAGGATTAAGCATTCTCCTAAATGCATAACATATTTTATATTTTGGGTCAGTATAATTCTTGACACTGGAGATGTGTCATCTGTTAATTTACAGGTTACATAACACATTTGTAACAGCTCCTTTATGTCACCTCTACTTTCAAAAGATCAGATATTYGATTTTCTAAACAAGAAATTCCAAAGCCATAGTGATATTTTTGTTGGTCTGATTTCTAAAGAGTGTAGTGACAATCTGGAACATAATGGGATTTTACTCTCCATTCTGAACTAAGAAAGATGCTTGAGGGTTTTGGGTTGTGGGGCTATTTTTTTTGGTGTGTTTTGKTTTTTTCATTTMGCTGTTTTGTTGWAGGGGGACACAGTATGAGTAAACGAAGGTAATGTAGAATGTAATCTTATCYCCCAATRAGTTGCAGCTGGAACSAATTACTAAAGATTAGGAACAGGCCTGATCTTAACAGGCCACCCCTGTAGCCAATTAGAAAAAAATGGCATAAAAGAGTAGATTAGTAGGAACTGGAGTGAGAGGAGTCAAATGGCTGATGTAAGGACTAAGAACAGTCAGTGCTCAGAGGAGCTGCCTGTGAGAAACATCGAGGAGGTGTGAAACTCTGAGGACATGGAACCCTTGCACCATAATGATAAAAGAACACTTGATATATAAGACAACATATAATGATAATAGAACTGTGGTAATATATAAGACAACAACTCACCATCTCAGAATTTCTTTGCAATTCTGTCTTGAGCTGGTCCCGCTCAGACTGACATCCTGAAGGAGTTTTTGTAGCTCATCTTTTTCACAATTAACTGATGAGATTTGTTCTTTAAGTTGTAAAGAGTGACTAGTTCTTTCAGCTAATAACAGGTCCTTCTCACGTGAGACAATACTTAGTGTCTCAGTTAACTGTTGAATCTATAATGARCAGTGGAGAAAAATGTAAATCACAATTTGGTGGTTGTGGTCTTTATACACCATATGAAGTAGTAAAATCAGTTATGTCAAATACAAAGTCACAATTCTTAATTACTAAAATTCACTCTAGCAGAAAGAAAAGTTGAGAAATAATTCTGGTGTTCTAAAAGCATAGAAAAAAATTTATAAGGAAGAGGAACAGCATGACACCCAAAAAGTTTACATCAGTCAACTTTGGTTTTCTGTAAAGCAGGTGGAATCAAAGGAAAAGGCAATTGACCTATGTCTATATCACAAGAAAATTAAAATAAATAGAAGATGAGCACAAAAGATGGACAATATATTTCCTCTACTAGAGAGTAATAYTTGCTAAACTGAAGCAATCCTCAGTTATGCTCTTTGATCTATGAAGGAAAAATATGATAGGTGAAAAGCTGCAACTCGTTGGGGGATAAGATTACATTCTACATTACCTTCACAGTGTCCCCCTACATTTTGTAGGGTTTTTTTTCATATGTTTTGTGGGACTTCCTGTTTTGGGGTCTTGTTTGTTTGTTTGTTTTTATGGGAGTTATCTTGTTTGTCTTGGTTGGGTTTGATTTGTTGCTTTTTTTTGGTTTTTAATTTGATGTGAATTAACTATTTTCTTAGCTCACAGCAACAATTTATTTTCTTCACCAGAACMTTCATTTCAGAATCTTAGAACCATTTACCTTGGAAAGGCCTTTAAGATCATCAGGTCCARCCATTACCCCAGGACTGCCAAGTCCATGACTAAACATTCTCCCCAAGAGTCATATCTATGCCTGCTTCTAATTATTATTAATTATTGTTAGTCTTAAAAAGGAGAYGATGTGAAGAGATGTCTAAGTACCCAGTAATCTCAGAGGTAGAACATTTACCTGAAACTAAGGCAGAGTGACAACTTGGACCAGCATTCTTCAAGTCACAGATGCACTAACGATTYAATTAATGTAACAGACATTAAAATATTAACTTTCCAGATTCAATTTACTTCTAAATAACTGTTATAGCTCATGAAAGGTTTGTGAAAACTATTTCCTTTCCAAAATCTATACTGATCTCCTAAACAGGAAAAAACACCAATCACAATAAAATTTCTGTCCCTAGAATATATTTTCTGAGCTCCAKGTAGATTTGGTAACAATTTCCACTCAGAAGATTACCTTCATGGGCAAAGAACATAACCTCTTGGGAGAGATGCAGGTCCAGCAGGGAGGCATAACATGTGATAAGATCCTTGCATCCTCCATAAATGTGAATAACGAAAAAATATCAATTCAAACATTAAGTCCATAACACAAATGATGGCCAAGGTATTGTCTCTCCCTGAAGAATAGTCTTATAATATTATTCACGAGTCACTTCAACCTGCCTTACTTTGAGATTAGGCACAAATCTGCTTCCACCTAAATTCCTTTTTTTAGATTTTATCGGAGATGAACAAACTTCAGTTTTTGAAACCTCAGAGCTGCCCCAAATCTATGCATCAGGATTTTCCACAGAGTATTGAAGGATCATTTCTATCTCAGTCTCTGGCTTTGTAATGTTGGCTTAGGGAGAGAGGGAGAAAATAGAAATTTCTTGTTGACTGTATTACAGTAAGGGGTGTATTTTTTTTTAGAATCTGTGCATTAACTGTGAGACAACAGAGTTCATCCAAGCTAGAGATAAAGGGACACACATGATTCAACAAGGAAGGCTTAAGAGAGATTCAAGACAGGCACATCTTGACCCACCTAAATGAAGTGTTAAGAGGTATCACAGTGCTCCACAACTCAATGATTTAGGCCAGAGCTAAAATATCACGCAATGGTACAAAGGTAAAACAAAATAACTGATTTTTTATTGGTATATTGGGCAGAAACAATCCAAGTCTAAGTCTTGAAGCTTAGTTTCTGCCCCACAAAAGCACACGTGAGGAACATGGCAGTTAATAGACCACAGAGAAATAACAAGTGGCTAGGCATAGGATTGATGTTTAGCCAACTTAACAAGAAAACTACTGAGCCTGATTTAAGAAATTGYTCAGTGTGACCAACTGTAATGTGACAAGATGCAAAAATTCCCAGGAAGTATTAYGGGGGGGGCTGGCTATCACAAATGATTCAGGGACAATCATAGCCAGGAAAGGTGTACTTTCACAGAAAAACGCTGGAGATTTTTGTGGGAGTGAAGTCTGGCAGTGCCGGCCATGTCCAAGGAAAGGTCTCAGAGAAAGCCTGTGAGCATCTGGTTACCTAGGTAACTGTATCAGAAATTCAAARTTTGGCTATGGCTGTAGCAGAACCATGACTGTGAAAAATGGGTGCAGGGGGAGTAACAAATGTAGGTTGTCTGTTTGGGTGAATAAGAGAATGTGTGGGTTGGAAGGGACTTTAAAGATCATCTCATTCCAACTCCACTCTCAAGGCCAGTGACAACTTCCACYACACTAGATTGCTCAGAGCTTCATGCAGCCTGGCCTTGGACACTTCAGGGATGGGGCAGGCACAGCTTCTCTGGGAAACCTGTGCCAGGGCCTCACTACCCTCAAAGTAAATAATKTTTTCCTAATATCTAATCTAAACCTGCTCTGTTTCAGTTTAAAACCATTCCCTCTTGTTCTTTCACTCCATTACTCCATAAMTAGTCTCTCTCCAACTTTCTCTCAGGCTCCCTTCAGGTACTGAAAGGCTTCAACTAGGCCACCCTGAAGCCTTTTTTCCTCCAACCTGAAMAATCCCATTTTTCTCAGCCCATCCTCATAGTCAAGGTGCTCCATCTTTCTGATCATCCTGATGCCTTCTCTCTGGACTCAATCCAACTGGCCAATGCCTTTTTTGTGCTGAGAACCCCAGGGCTGGCTGCAGCATTCAAGGTGGGGTCTCATGAAAGCAGAGACACAAAATCACCTCACTGGACCTGCTGCCCCTGATGCTCTGSRGGCAGCTTGGGATATGGTTTTCTGGGCTGTGAGTGCCATGGCCAGGTCAGGTCCAGCCTCTCATCCACCAGCACCTCAAGTCCTTCTTGTCAGGGCTGCCCTTGATCAGTTCACCCCTATGAAAATGACATATTAGGGCAGCAAAACTAAGGTAGTGTTAGTAGGTACTAAAAAAAGTAGAAAGTAATGCAGTGGTTCAAAAGCCTGGAGCAGAGCAGTAAGTCACTGGTTTCTTGTAGTTACTCCCGCCTTTTTGTGATCAGTTTTTTTATGTCTATCAATAAATCCCTCCTTGTTTCTCATTATCTCAGTTTCCCCTCCCCTATTGCTTTAGCAACCCTCCTGCCTGTCATCCTCTGCCCACTCCCAGCCCCAGAATCTTCTGCCCTGGGCAGAGGATGATTGGTGCAGGTAGGCAGCCCCTCCTTTGTAATCCCCTGTTATTGTCTCATGCTCTCATCTTTATGTTTCTGTATTATGATTTGTTGGCCGTGGCGCGCTCCTCCCTTCGTCGCGAAATCTATAACTGCTCGCCCCTGGGGGCGGACCTTTGGCAGTTTGCTGCAGCCTCCCCTCTCGACCTGTACCTCTTCTCCCTCCAATAAACCCTCCTGCTGTGACAGGCTGTGCCTCCTCGCCTCGTTCCTGCTGCCTTTCACATTGCTACGCTGCTGAAGCCTGCCTTCCTGCGGAGACGCCTCACCACCTTTGCCTTTGTGGAGAGGTCTCCGTATCCAGCCGATTGCCCCAGTCGCCTCCCAGCTCGGAGCGAGGGCTAGTGGCCACACGGCTGGACCAACCCGGCTTGTGGCGCGCGATTCTGTTGGAGCGTGCCGGGCTCTCGCACACACGGCCACAGTAAACTAAATCTTTGTTCTGAAC
>NDFG01000256.1:3230285-3345819 GCA_002167245.1 Sporophila hypoxantha | reverse complement strand
GCCAAATCGTTTTGCTTGCTGAATCTACCCTGATCAAAATTTCTCTCTTTGAGTCTCCTAACAGAGAAGGAAAAGAAAAAGGATTTTCCTGGTACTAGAGGAACACCTGAGACAAACAGAGGTCCTGATCACTATGCCAGTCCAGACCTGACGGCATCAGCCTTGGCCCAGCACCTCCTGACAGTGAAACTTTGACAGCTCCTTATGGCAGTTTTTCTACAAAATAAAGACATTCAATACTCAACCCTTGCAGATTTTGTTCAAGGAAAGGCACCACCAATCACACACATTGTGTTATCAAGGTAGGCTAAAATAAGGATATGCTGTGTTCACTGAGTGAATGAGGTGAAAAACAACCAACGCAACTCACAGAGTCACTGAGGCTGGAAAAGGTCCCCAAAACCATCATCAACCTGTGGACTGATCCCTACTTTGTCACCCAGACCAGAGCACTTAAGCATGGGAAGGGGCTGTCCAGGGAGTGGTGGAGCACCACCCCTGGAGGTCTTCAAGAACTAACTTGAAGTGCTCAACAACCTTTTCTATGAGGAAATTACCTCTGAAGTCCAGCCTGAGGCTGTTCCCTCTGCTCCTGTCCCTGTTCCTGGAGCACACCGCCCCCGGCTGTCCCCTCCTGTCAGGAGCTGTGCAGAGCCACAAGGCCCCCTGAGCCTCCTTTGCTCCAGGCTCAGCCCCTTCCCAGCTCCCTCACTGCTCCTCACAGGACTTACAAATGTGCATCAGGGGCAAACTGCACCTTGGTTATGCTTGTTCTGTAAAAGTATCAGACTTCTACCTTCTCTTCTCTCATTCTTCTCTTCTCTCTTCTTTCCTTCTCCTCTTCTCTTCTTCTCTTCTCTCTTCTTCTTCTCTTCTCTCTTCTCTCTTCTCCTTCTTCCTTCCTTCCCTTCCTTCCTCTTCTTCCTTCTTCTCTTCCTCCTCTTCTCTCTTCTCTCTTCTCTCTTCTCTCTTCTCTCTTCTCTCTTCTCTTCTTCTCTCTCTTCTCTCTCTTCTCTTCCTGACATTTTACTCATCTGCACTTCAAACTGGTTTACTTATCTGTACCTTTTATTGCTGTTTAATATAACTTATGATTTTAACCTGGGAAAATTCTCTATTGTTACATGCCTTTTTGTGATTCACATCTACTTTCTTGTCCCTATATATCCATTGCAGGCATACAGCTCTGAAGGATTTATCTCAAGAAAATGCAGTCCCCAGATCAACATTACAACCCTGGAGAACAGCAAAAATAATAATTCATAACCAATGTCATGAAGTTAGTATCTGCTCTTGATGTTGTTAAGCTTTATCCCGATATACCGAAAGGAAAATTGAGGCTAGAATACTGTTTATTTGCCCCACAAATCAATGTGCAGAGGCACTTCAGATGCAGGCATGCAGAGGTTTCCCTCTTCAAATAATGAACTTTCATTCAACACATCCTAAAGGCTATTTCATTGAGAGGATATTATGGACATGCAATCAATATGGCAAGTGATACTGTGAAACAGCTTGTTTCCATAAAAACAGTTGTGTTTTCTGAGCCATGTAAAATACTTACAGCATCTGTCAGAGAAAATTCATGATTATCCCTGGGGTTGTCTTCAAGACTAAATTAAATATCACAGTCACCATACAGCACCCTTAGCTGGTTAGAAAAAAGAGCTGTAACAGCCATGATATTGTTTTAGAATGATACTTTTTCACCCACAATTTCTAAAGAAAACCGTTTTAATGTGTTTCATTGTGCATTTTGAATTTTGCCTCTTAGATTTTGTGCTTCTTTTCTTGATATATCTTGTTGTGGCTTTTTTTTTTTTTTTTTTTTTGTTTTTTTTTTTTTTTTTTTTTTCTTTTAATAACTAGAGGCCTTTCATAACACAGGTATTTCTTACATGGAGAAAGACAGACCTTTTTGCAACATTAACGCTTATATTGCAAGCAATGCTTGTTCTAGGTTTAAGTCACAATCCAAAATGCATATGGACTTCAGAACCTGCACATGACTAGCTCCCTCAGCCCTGTTGTGTGAGCTCGCCCAGGGAAGCTGTTTTCAGTAGCACAGCAATTATCCTTCACCCAGTGGGACCTGACATTTCGCATGTTTCACTTAAACCAAATTCCAGGCCTCACATTCCACTTACAAAAATGCAAAAATTCACGTCTTCTTACAGCTCAGTCATCTATAAAAAACTTCTTGAGAGGACTGTCCAAAGAGGAGAAAAAGATTCAGTAATAAGTGAATTTCCTGCATCAGGAATAGAGAGGAGCTGAGCTATTTCCAGTTTGGACCCAACGTGTTCTTTACCGACCTTGAATGTTTACAATTAATGGCCAACCACAGACCAGATAGCTTGGATCCTCTGTCCGAGCCACAGATCTTTGCTATTCATTCTTTTTTATCTACTTAGCTAGCCTTCTGAGGAAACTTTCCTTCTATTCTTTTCAGAATAATTATAATGTAATATATATATATATAATAAAATAATAAATCAAAACCTCTCTGAGTCAACATTCTCGTCTCTTGCTTTCCCAAGAACCCTGTGAACACTGTCACGCCAGGGTTTATCCAGGGCATGTCAATGGGTGACTGCAGAGCACTGGGGTAGGGTGAGGTGTGAGGGCCTGAGTGCTGCAGCTGAGACTGAAAGGCTCAAGCAGAATTCCGACAGCTCTCAACCTGTTTCTGTTGCTGGTGGTGCAACCAGAGCATTCACACTTGTGACTGCAGGATGTTCTCTGGTTGTGTAAGAAAGAACACAATGGCAAAACTAGCATAACAATGCAGGCATAAGAAAAGTATTAACTTCTCTTCATTTCCCCTTTTCCTGACTTTGGTCCTTGGTTCTATCTAACTATAAAGTTTTTCCATGCTGCAACTCTAAGCAGTACTGCAGTGCTGCTTCCAGACCAAAGTTGTGTTACAACAGTTGTTCAGCTGTGGAGGGTTAAAAAATATGGAAATCTGTGAGAACTGGGTAGGCTTTTTGAATTAAGGTAATTGCTCAGGAATCAGCATCAGCAAAGCAAATAAGTGTCAGTGCCAGTTACAGCAGCTGCAATAGTCCGGAGTTGTTCAAGCACTCCATGAGACACACAAAGTATAGCAGTTACATAGACCATATTTGAATCTTGTTTAGGAATAAAAAAAGTGTTGTGGTATGTGCCATTCTGTGGTTATGTATTTTTACCATGTGTTAAGTAGGCTATCCTCTCTCTTGCGGCTACCCCTGATCAAAATTTCTCTCTTTGAGTCTCCTAACAGAGAAGGAAAAGAAAAAGGATTTTCCTGGGTACTAGAGGAACACCTGAGACAAACAGAGGTTCCTGATCACTATGCCAGTCCAGACCTGACGGCATCAGCCTTGGCCCAGCACCTCCTGACAGTGAAACTTTGACAGCTCCTTATGCAGTTTTTCTACAAATAAAGACATTCAATACTCAACCCTTGCAGATTTTGTTCAAGGAAAGGCACCACCAATCACACACATAGTGTGTATCAAGGTAGGCTAAAATAAGGATATGCTGTGTTCACTGAGTGAATGAGGTGAAAAACAACCAACGCAACTCACAGAGTCACTGAGGCTGGAAAAGGTCCCCAAAACCCATTCATCAACCTGTGGACTGATCCCTCACGTTTGTCACCCCAGAACCAGAGCACTTAAGCATGGGAAGGGGCTGTCCAGGGAGTGGTGGAGTCACCACCCTGGGAGGTCTTCAAGAACTAACTTGAAGTGCTCAACAACCTTTTCTATGAGGAAATTACCTGAAGTCCAGCCTGAGGCTGTTCCCCTGCTTCCTGTCCTGTTCCTGGAGCACAGCCCGACCCCCCCCGGCTGTCCCCTCCTGTCAGGAGCTGTGCAGAGCCACAAGGGCCCCCTGAGCCTCCTTTGCTCCAGGCTCAGCCCCTTTCCACACTCCCTCAGCTGCTCCTCACAGGACTTACAAATGTGCATCAGGGCAAACTGACCTATGGTTATGCTTGTTCTGTAAAAGTATCAGACTTCTACCTTCTCTTCTCTTTCTCTTCTCTTCTTCTTCTTCTTCTCTTCTCTTCTCTTCTCTTCTCTTCTCTCTCTCTCTTTCTCTTCTCTTTCTCTTCTCTTCTCTTCTCTTCTCTTCTCTTCTCTTCTTCTTCTCTTCTCTCTCCTCCCTCCCCTCCCCTCCCCTCCCTTCCTTCCCTCCCTTTCCCTTCCCTTTCCCTTCCCTTCCCTTCCCTTCCCTTCCCTTCCTCCCTTCCTTCCCTTCCCTTCCCTTCCCTTCCCTTCCCTTCCCTTCCCTTCCCTTCCCTTCCCTTCCCTGCCTTCCCTTCCCCTTCCCTTCCTTCCCTTCCCTTCCCTTCCCTTCCCTTCCCTTCCCCTTCCCTTCCCTTCCCTTCCCTTCCCTTCCCTTCCCTTCCCTTCCTTCCCTTCCCTTCCTTCCCTTTCCTTCCCTTCCTTCCCTTCCCTTCCCTTCCCTTCCCTTCCCTTCTTCTCCCTTCCCTCTTCTCTCTTCTCCCTTCTCTCTTCTCCTTCCTCTTCTCTCTTCTCTCTTCTCTCTTCTCTCTTCTCTCTTCTCTCTTTTCTCTTCTGACAACATTTTACTCATCTGCACTTCAAACTGGTTTACTTATCTGTACCTTTTATTGCTGTTTAATATAACTTATGATTTTAACCTGGGAAAATTCTCTATTGTTACATGCCTTTTTGTGATTCACATCTACTTTCTTGTCCCTATATATCCATTGCGGCATACAGCTCTGAGGGATTTATCTCAAGAAAATGCAGTCCCCAGATCAACATTACAACCCTGGAGAACAGCAAATATAATAATTCATAACCAATGTCATGAAGTTAGTATCTGCTCTTGATGTCGTTAAGCTTTATCCCCGGATACCGAAAGGAAAATTGAGGCTAGAATACTGTTTATTTGCCCCACAAATCAATGCACAGAGGCACTTCAGATGCAGGCATGCAGAGGTTTCCCTCTTCAAATAGGAACTTTCATTCACACAATCCTAAAGGCTATTTCATTGAGAGGATATTATGGACATGCAATCAATATGGCAAGTGATACTGTGAAASACTTGTTTCCATAAAAACAGTTGTGTTTTCTGAGCCATGTAAAATACTTACAGCATCTGTCAGAGAAAATTCATGATTATCCCTGGGGTTGTCTTCAAGACTAAATTAAATATCACAGTCACCATACAGCACCCTTAGCTGGTTAGAAAAAAGAGCTGTAACAGCCATGATATTGTTTTAGAATGATACTTTTTCACCCACAATTTCTAAAGAAAACCGTTTTAATGTGTTTCATTGTGCATTTTGAATTTTGCCTCTTAGATTTTGTGCTTCTTTTTCTTGTATATCTGTTGTGGCTTTTTTTTTTTTTTTTTTTTTTTTTTTTTTTTTTTTTTTTTTTCTTTTAGAACTAGAGCCTTTCATAACACAGTATTTCTTACATGGAAGGAAGACAGGGACCTTTTTGCAACATTAACTTATATTGCAAGCAATCTGTTCTAGTTTAAGTCACAATCCAAAATGCTATGACTCAGAACTCCTGCACATGACTGCTCCCTCAGCCCTGTGTGTGAGCTCGGCCCCAGGGAAGCTGTTTTYAGTAGCACAGCACTTACCTGTCACCCAGTGGGACCTGACATTCCTGCATGTTTCACTTAAACCCAAATTCCATGCCTCGACATCCGCTTACAAAAATGCAAAATCACGTCTTCTTACAGCTCAGTCATCTATAAAAAACCTTCTTGAGAGACTGTCCAAAGAGGAAGAAAAAGATTCAGTAATAAGTGAAATTTCCTGCATCAGGATGAGAGGAGGCTGAGCATTTTCCAGTTTGACCCAACGTGTTCTTTACCGACCTNGAAATTTCCTGCATCAGGATGAGAGGAGGCTGAGCATTTTCCAGTTTGACCCAACGTGTTCTTTACCGACCTAAGAGCATGTTGCTGTCAGAAAGATTCACAGCAAGAAATCCCCCAGGATGTCCAGGGTGAGTGACATGCTGCTTTTTTAAAGAGAAGCAGTTTCACAATTACAAAAACTCTAAAACATGTGGGAGTTACATAGCTGGGGCTGCTGCAGCTTCAGGAGGAATGAATAGCGAGGGTGGGCACTGGCACATGCCAGAAACTGGTGAGATTTTCAGTGTCCAGGGATGGGACACAGGAGCCAGCCTCAGTCTGGAGCAGCAAGGTGTTCACAGAGAAGAAAAAGAGGGTGGGAGATACTGGAGATACCATCCTCATGAGGAGGGATGCCCAATCTGCCAACCTGCCCTGGTGATATCTTGGGAAATCCGGGCCTTGCAATGAGACCCGGACCCAGTTGTTGCCAAAGTTTTTCCAGCCCTTGGAGTATTGCAGCTCTTCTATCTGGGCATGAACAGTACTGCTAGGGTGTCGCAGACATCTTTTGTGAAAATCCTTTTCTTTAGGATTTTTCCTTCTCAGAAGCTGAGGCCTCAGAAACAAAATGTAAACAATGGTTATCTGCTGCTGTGGAATGCATCAGGCGTGTCTGTGATTGGGCCATCTTGAATGTTTACAATTAATGGCCAACCACAGACCAGATAGCTTGGAYTCTCTGTCCGAGCCACAGATCTTTGCTATTCATTCTTTTTTATTCTTAGCTTAGCTAGCCTTCTGAGGAAACATTTCCTTCTATTCCTTTTTAGAATAATTATAATGTAATATATATATATATATAATAAAATAATAAATCAAACCTTCTGAGTCAACATTCTCGTCTCTTGCCTTTTCCAAGAACCCCTGTGAACACTGTCACGCCAGGGTTTATCCAGGGCATGTCAAGGGTGACTGCAGAGCACTGGGGGTAGGGTGAGGTGTGAGGGCCTGAGTGCTGCAGCTGAGACTGAAGGGCTCAAGCAGAATTCGACAGCTCTCAACCTGTTTCTGTTGCTGGTGGTGCAACCAGAGCATTCACACTTGTGACTGCAGGATGTTCTCTGGTTGTGTAAGGAAGAACACAATGGCAAAACTAGCATAACAATGCAGGCATAGAAAAGYATTTAACTTCTTTCATTTCCCCTTTTCCTGACTTTGGTCCTTTGGTTCTATCTAACTATAAAGTTTTTCCATGCTGCAACTCTAAGCAGTACTGCAGTGCTGCTTCCAGACCAAAGTTGTGTTACAACAGTTGTTCAGCTGTGGAGGGTTAAAAATATGGAAAATCTGTGAGAACTGGGTAGGGCTTTTTGAATTAAGGTAATTGCTCAGGAATCAGCATCAGCAAAGCAAATAAGTGTCAGTGCCAGTTACAGCAGCTGCAATAGTSCTGTGAGTTGTTCAGCACCTCCATGAGACATCACAAAGTATAGCAGYTTACATAGACCATATTTGAATCTTGTTTTAGGAATAAAAAAGGTGTTGTGTATGGCCATCTGTGGTTATGTATTTTTACCATGTGTTAAGTATGTTTTTGTCCATGATGCCATAAAATACAACAGGCTTCCAGAATAGTGTTAGACCTTGGGGATTTCTCCTGTAAGGARAACATCTGCAAGGCTCTCTCAGTGGTCTGTTGCAGCAATTTGAGGTACAAATAGCAATCAGAGCATTAGCTTTGAGACTCCCCCCGAGGCTCATCTGCATCATATTTGGAAAACATAAAAACATKCTTGATCAAAAAATAAAGACATTCTTGATCTCCGTCCTGCAGAAGTGGGGCTGTAATGTGATCCACGTGAATCACCATTGTTTTAGGAGAACTGTACAATGCAAGGAAGATAAAAGTGCCTGCATGGGATGGAGTAGAGCAGTATTACACTTGATACTTGTCTCCTGGGGACCGGAGATTTGTCAGAGAGAATATACCAGCTTATAACTGTGGAAGATGTTGTACTTTGTGCATCTGGCTGGTGTATCCTGCAAGTGATTTCTGCTAGAAGGATCAGGGAATCATTCCAGGTGCTGGAGCTCACAATGGGAGTCATTAAATGGCAGCATGTATCCCAGCTGCAGCTCCCTTCATCTTTCCTTGGCTTCTGTTTCTGTGCCAGTAAATACTCTGATAACCYTAGAGTGCACTACAGCACTAAAATGAATGTTTTCTCTACCTCAACTTCCAAACTTACCTGACAAGCTGGAGACTGACATGACTTCCTTGTCTACAAGGAAGTACTACAGCATGATTGGCCAGGGTAAATAACAACTGGAATGACAGTAGGATAATTTGACTTTAATATTTCYCCTTCTACCTAATATATTAGAATTCATTCTTGTTTGCATCTGTATATCTGTCCCTACAAGACTCATATCTTCTGTCATGGGCCATGTTTCTGGCTCTAGCCTGAGTGCAGAGTACAATTCAGGACTCATATTCAACAAGCACCCGAGAATAAAGGACATGTGATGTGCCTGGGTAGTATTTGTCAGAACAATTCTAATCCACCTCTTTGAGAAGAGGAAGACTTTCCAAGTAAAATGCTTTCTGTTAGAAGCATGAGAGAGTAGACCATGAACACAAAAAATAGCAGAAATCTTTGGGGGAAAAAAAAGATACATAGGTGGGATAGTAGGTGGGATGGGATGAACAAAAGCAGCAGTTTATTCTTGTCTTACACACATGGCACAACATACAGAACCAGCACAAATAACTTACAGTCTCATACACCATGCTTTCTCTTGAATAGCTTCTATTAAGTTACAACACCATAACGAATCATGTATTTAGTTACGACAGATCTCCAGACATGGATAGTCTCCCATTCAAGGAGTTATTATTTTTGTAAGCTACTTAGACAAACATCATTTTTTTTACATGTTTAATACAGTACAGTATCCTTAACAGAGTTCAAGATATTCACAATGAGAATTGAACACTTTATAAAACAGCAGAATTTCTCACCTCAGTACAGGCCTACATTCGCTCTCCTGCCTCTTTCTGATTTAAAATGTGTTACAAGTCGTCTTTACTCAACTTTTCAAACTGAGAATGGCTTTAAATGAAAAAAAATTCTATTTACAGGGTTTCATTAGATTTAATAAAAATGTCTTTGCTTCCTTTTCCAATTCCAACTCCCCTACCCCCAACAAAAATTGCCATTTGGCAATTTTAGAAATATTGACCCTCAAGCTGCTATAAAAACTAAATTAAAAAAAAAATTGGTGACGACTTGTTGGATGCAAAATGAAAGATGATCATCACAGCCCAGCATTAATTCAAAAAGATGAATTTTTATCCCCTAATGTCATATATTGTGTTCATTGGAGACAGATGATGCCTGTCATCTGATTTTTAGAGATAAGGAACTGCTTATGGGCCAGCGTACAAAACCTCCATCTTTTTCATTTGCAAGATGCCCCACTCTCTTTGATTAACTTATTTCTGGCTCAGTTCTTTCCTTTTCAGAAATTGTTACAACTCTGATTGTGTCATACTGACCTAAACTCTCCCAGTCTCCACTGGATAAAAAAATGTTTCCCCATATCCATGGTCCCAGTGACATTTCTGGGTTGACTCAGGAGAGTTTTGCTCTCTGACTGCACTTCAAACCCCACTCAAGCCTGTGGGCATCTTTCATTTGGTGGCTTTGGATTAGCTCTGCTTGAATGTGGCTGGTAAACTCTAGCCCTTAAGCAGTTAATCAGCTTTCTAAAGAAATAATCAAAAAAGATTCCTCTCCTTTATACATACAATACGCAATATTTTTACATTTAGCATTATCATAAAAAGCATGTTTATGTTATTTTGAAAATGTATTTTTACAGAAATCTATAAACACTGTTGTATCAAACACATTCTCAAAAACTGGAGAAAATACTGACACAAAACCTGGAAGAGCCTCAATGGAATTCTTCCAGTACTATTTGTCTACTTGCATATTTCATATTTCAGTGTCCTTTCCTGCAAACATAATTTGGCCATATGAGAACAGGTAAAGTAGACAACAAATCCCCAACAGTTTTAAGTAGGACCTAGGTCTGTTGTTTAATGAAAGTAGATTGACATTCAATGTATGTTTGGTTTGTTCTAACTGGCATGCCCATTTTGCTACCTTTACTCACAATGAGCAGTGCCTTAATTCCCAAGTAGTCTTGTTCACTTCAATGGGATTACATGTGACAAATGATGTATGCAAAAATACTGAAAATGGTCTTCCACTTTTTTAACCCTTCTTATGTCAACAATGAACATCACTATCTTCTTCTTTATATATATTGTACTTGAAAATGAAGTAGGACTAATACTTGCAAACAATTCTGTATCAGAAGTTAGTGCACAAACTTTAGGAAATAATCTGATATAGTTGTGCTATAGTTCTGACAGTCTAAAAACCTATCTGGTTTGACCAAGACTAAATTTCACAGGTCTAAATGCTTTATTTGTACACTCGTTATTGTTACACTTGACATTTCCTCAGCCTGACACAATTTAATTTTAAATGGACATGTGTCACACTGACATTAAATCAGGATGCTAATTTCCTTTACCACCACCATTTTCAGTACAGTCAGTAATGTACATTAATTCATATAACCAAAGTACTTTCCAAGTACTTTGTCTATAGAATATTGGAGAAATTATAAAGTGAATTTGGTTTCCTCTCCTGCAAAATTTAAAAAATGCACTGGAGTTTGTATATTGGTACTGACTGTAATGGCTTCTTTACAGTCCAGGAGGTTAAACAGAGAAAATTAAACAGCAGAATAAGATTTTCTTCTTTGTCTCRCTATTTGTTTATTCTTTAATGAAGCTAAAAAAATAAAAAAAACCCATCAACTTCTTTTTAGTACTAATGAAAAATTAAAATATAATTGGTGAAAAGTAATTGATTGTAATATCCTGTATGTTACCTCATCTCAACAGAAATTCTTTTATATGGCTTGAAATGTTTAAAGTGTAATCCTACCTAGAGGAAAAAAATACAAGCCATATCTAATCCCAAATTCTACCTATACTGTAACGTGTACAGTCACCCGTAAAGGAGCCCTTTTAACAAAAAAAAGTATGTGAACTTATCATTAGTTTGAAGTACGTATCTATTTTGGTCACTGTAATAAAAAAAAATATATATATAAACTTAATAAAAAAGTCCAAGTGTAATCAATTATATAAGATTTCGACACTTAAAAAAAATAGTTTTACACAATGTCATATGTAAAGGAAAATACTGAAAACATGTTAATTCTTTGGGATGATCAAAGTATAAGTAACCAAAACYTACAAATAATGATTAAATTTTCATAAAAGAAGGTTTTTGGTGGAGGGTCAGAAGGAATTTCCCCCCCTACTCACCCTCAATCCCCATGGCTTTTATAGATCCATCCCCTTCCCTAATAAGCCACAGGTGGGGKTTTTTTTTGGATATATTGTAGTAAGGTTATTTTCTTCTATATATGAGTCACTAATAAGTGACTCTTTCAAAACATAGTTTGTTCTTCTTGAGGTTTACAGTGCTTCAGAATTTACAGGCCACTTAAACTCTAGAAGAATATTAATCTGAACTAATTATGTTAAAGTTTGATGAAATAGAAATTCCATTGTTTACTGTGAAAATTAAGATACCTTCTGTTCTGATAATTCAATTCAAGTTTATTTCAAACCCCCCGCCCCCCTTGAAAAAAAAAAAAAAAAGAAAGAAAAAAGTTTTGTCATTAAAAGCTTGTAATTATACATAGCAAAGAAAAACAACTTGCTCCTTGCCTATGGAAATATATATAGTTTTTTAAGATCCAGCCCCTCTCTAACCTCCTAACCGTCACATAACATGTGCCATTTGGCAATTTGTCTCCTAGGATATTCACAAATTTCTTTCCAGTGCTCTCCACCTGTTCCTTCTGCTGAAGATCCCAAGGTTAACCTGCCAATGACCTCATTCCTTGACCCCCTATCTGAATCTAAAACCAGAAATTCAATGCTGATATCATCAAGGCCCTCGCAAGGAATGTCAAAGACAAACAATTCATTGAACACTGCATTGGGGGTGCATTTCTTCACATGGGTTTTCTTTTTAGAAATTCTCTTCTTGGCATGGTACAGGTTCACTTTGACATAAGGGTCTGCAATGAAAAGAAAGAGCACAGATCAGCTATTGAACAGTGTTTAGAAATTCCTTGATGTAATTTATAGTAAATTCYGCAATTATCCAATATACGTACATCACAATGAGTAGCTGTATCAAGTTATTAAAGTTGATTCCACTCATCCAATTTTTAATTTTTTTCTATACATCTGAATWAGCCCCTTTAATTTCCCTTTATGGTCACCAAAATTGTGTTCAAGGTAGGCAGTGAAGTTTAGACTGCTACCAAATACAGGTGTTTCCTTCATGAGATAAATCCTGTCCTGCAGTCCACGAAACCAACAACACCTCTACCACATTCAAAGATGGTCTGGAAGTGCACAAAATTCTAAAGGCCTCTGAAAAATATGTAACATTGCACATTTAAGTGTGACAGAAATTTTCTTTTCACACATTCTGCTGGGGTATAATCATCAGCACTAATCAACCCCATGAAAAGAAAATTTTCAGAAACGAGTGAATAAACTTGGGCTGAGAGAATGGATGTGATATTTCTGCTGGGGTCCTATAGAAGTCAATCCACCTGGCTAAATTGAGGCCACCAATTGTTACTGAGCAAATTTGACACTAAATTTTAAATGTAAGAGTATGTTTGCTGTTGGAATGTGTATCTGTCTTTACACCTGTGCTGTGCTACTGTTGAATATGGGAAGGGAAAATGTCCATATTTTTAAGTGCCAACCAACTTTGAGTGTTTGCATTCATCACAATTATTTAATTGCTGTGAGATTCCCTTGCTATTGTCTTCAATAATGGCCATATTTATTCTTTCAGAGGAGATGTTTTTGAAGTCAACCCTTTCAATTACCTTGGCATTTATTCAGTGAAATTGTGGGCCTGTTTCCAGGTTCTTATGGTGCAGTGATGTAGTACAAAATCTTCTCTACTGAACCCAGTCAAACATGATAGTTTATGTAARCAATTAACCAAGTTAATCATCAAAAACTCCTGAATACTTTTWAAAAATAAGTAATACTAAAACTGAACCGTATTTACACATTTTATGTCACAGTTGTCAGACTGAAAGGGTTGGATGAGTAAAAACTATGTTTTTCCTTGAACTGACAATGGTCTACCATAAGTGGGGTGTAATGGAGTACCTCTTCACTTTCATATTCTRTCACCATAATAAACATTTCAAAACCAGGGCTTAATAAAAACACTCACTGGCTTTGAAATATTGTATGCCATACAAGCATTAGAAATATCAAAATCAATACCAATCAGTGGTTTTCATTTATTTTTAGAGGAAGTTTTCTGTTACCTTTGACCAGCTACTAGATAAGGCTAGAGAGTTTCACTTGACTTTATTAGGCTAACAAAGGTCACTCAGCACCAGTGACTAAGGAAATCAAGGAGATTGTGAAAATGGAAAAGTTTCTGAGTATAAAAAAATATTCCCTCTTCTCCAGGAGGTTGAATTGTGGAATTGTTTATTTTATTCCAYAGAAACACCACTTCACCCTCCTCCTTTTCCAAGATTAATGTTGGGATGAGGGGAAAGTCACAGAGGAAATTTTGTGTCCTGAGTGCAGTATGGTACTGACATCCAAATATCTATTATACTTGGACTTGTTGACAAACAGAAAATAATGGAAAGCTGTTTAAATGGAGTAGGAGTCCAGGTGCAGCATGGCTGTCTGCAGAAATACTGCATTCCCATTATAGTCAGCAAGGCTCTCCCAGGGGATGCAGGAAATGCAAACAAATTTTACAGCTTTACTTGTAAGAGCTGCCATAAAAAAATGGGTGTTCCATAGGGTCCAGGTAGATGCTGTGATTAGAAGGGTTTTTTTTATCAAGTTATTTTCCCATCTGGGTCAACATCAGGCAGGTCTGTTGAGATCAGCTGGCTGTCATGCTGTCTTCATGAAAACACCACTATCTCCTGTGAMTTTGGGGTTGATTTTTAAAAGTACATATCCTCTCTTTTAGTCAAGTAAATTGTTGGGCTCARTATACATCTTTTCTCCTTCTGATATGTGAACAAAATTTAGATCAAAAGGAAGATTTAAATGGAACTTGATGAGAGTTGCTTATAGGTTTGTTGYATTGGATTCAGGCTAGGCTAACTTTCCAGGTGAATTGCAGTATGAAAAATAGAAAAACTGTATTTTTGGCTGCAGTGATAATTATTCAGTGTTTCCTAAAACTACTTCCTTTACTTTTTCTTTCATAATATTGAGTGAAATGAAAGACTATAAGTTCTATAAAGAAGCAGCAGCAGATGTGGTGCTATAGCCCTTTTTTGTGTACTGTTGTTTTTGTGAGACAGTCTTATATACAGGACATTAAATTTTATACTGTTATTATGTTATATAGCCTTAATGTGTCTTCTATGGGCAATTCTAGATTGGCTTCAGAGAAGGTTCCACTGAACGAGAAATGGCAGCAGACAAGGAGAAGAGAGGATAAAACCTGACCCCTCTTAGTGCACCTCAAGTCTGGCTCACGATAAAGCACGTGTGTCATGCTGCAGCGTCCTCCCAGCATTGTCACAGCTCACCTTCTCAGCTTGCCAAGAACATGTTGGTRCTCAGTTAGTGCTCAAATTCAACACAGAGGTAAGATACTGCTTTTCTTCTGAGATAAATGATGATCTCACTCAATACTGATCTTCTACAAATAAACTCATTTTTTGTCATAAATAAAAGCTTTTGGTATCTGCAAACAACATCCCACGCTTATGGCAGATGGGTTCTGTTCAAGACAATCATAAAACTCATAGGTTTTCACTGCTAACAGATGTCACCTTTTTTTGATGTGATTGAAGAACAAATTTGTAAAATACATACCCTGAAAATAAAGCACTGACCTAGATATGAATGAAATGAATAGGCTGTAAATAATAGAAACACCATTTCTGCATGTATGGAATATTTTCAGTCTTTGAAATGCCACRTTTCAGCTGTCTTTTGTCATTCTGTTTTATATTCTTAGTGCRTATTCATTATTAAAACCATTACCTGATAATCCTGACACATCAGATTTAGGTAGATGCCTGGCTTTTAGRACAACGACAGTGAGTGTGTTTGTTGTAGATTGGTAACAGAGAGAGACCAGTAATTCTCCACGACCAGATGATTTCTGAGGAAATTAAAGGAAAAACAAAAAAAAAAAGTAATAAAACTGTTTATAAGCATTTATATTGACCAAGCTTTAAACCAGAGTTAAAAAGGTTTATAAAATGTCACGGAAGTATATGCTCTGAAGCTGTCTAAAAGGACATACCATATATAGCTATTCTGATTTACATAGTGATTATAATTTCCCTCTATATTAGTTATATAACTTTTCCTATGATTGGTTTTCAGACTGAATAAATTTAAAAAATAAATGGACAATATAAGTTGACATGACATCACTATCTTTGGAGAGTAGAAATGAAATCCTGAGGAAAAAAAATCTCAGCCAAAAAAAGAAACTTATMTTAAGCAAAGCAACATTCCATGAAGATGTAATGGGGAGAAAAAATCTAGTCCAAGTAAAGAAAAAATATTTGGTATTTTAAACAGGAAGGATTCAAGCTATCAGTGAAATCTTATCCCTTGACACTCTCTAAAACAGGATAATATAMATGAAATAAAGGTGAGATAAAAAATTTTCTCTATCATTATTTGATTTGAATTTGCAGGAGTAGTTTATTTCAAATGGAGGAGGAAGGCAAGGGAGACAAGAGAAGATAGTACCTTATAWACCAGAAAATCCAATAAGTTATCAGCAAAAGATCAGTGACATACTTATATTTGTTGCCATAWAGTGATAGAATTGCAAAATGACAGTATTAGCTATAGGCATGTTGCCTATTAGACATTTATTTTATTAGGCAGTATGCTTGTCATTTGAAACCAATCATGGTGAAAGTCAATAYACATTCCACTTCCTTAGCAGAGATTTAAGAGTGTGTGTGTTTGATGCCTGTGCATTTCTGTGGTTCAGCTGGAATGGTTGTAAATGACCCTTGCATTCTCAACTGAGACAACACAGCATTAAATATTTTTGTCCCAGTAAAGTCAGGAAGTTTTGCTGGTAGCTCCACAAAGTCTATGGCTCCACCCTTACTACCTTTAGTACTAAAGCTGCAACCTCACTCAATTAATGACACAAGGTGGTGACAGCACCAACGTGCAGGACCATGCTACAACATCAACAATATGGTCTCTAGCAGGTCCCACTTCCCTAATTAAAGGCCACCTACATTCCTTAAGAATGTGCTACACAACCCATGCAGTTGATATTTCCATTGATTTCAGTAAGATTTAAGGAAGAATGATGTCAAATATAAAAGGGGACGGAGGAGAAAGGGAATAATACATAAATATTTTTATTCTTTCATTTAAAAGCAATTAAAGGCAAATCGGTGGGGTTGAGTCAGCTTGAGCTAACTGGAATTGGTCCACTCAAACCTGCTGGACCAGATGAATAAGAAATTAGAGCTTAGGGMATTAGCAATTTCTTTCAACATGCTTGTTGTAATGGTTTTTTTTCTATTGCATTTGTGTAATGACTTCCTCACAGTGCCATTAGGAAAGCATCTCAGGAATTGCATGGTGAGCTTTTTGGCTTTTCTTTCCAAGATGGCAGCAGCATTACACAAGAATCAGGGCTAACCCTATCACAACATTTTCAAACTTCGAATAAAAAAGATGTTACCCTAACATTTCTTTTGATGATCTCTCTGTCCATTAGCAGCCTTCCTTCTGARAGTTCAATTCCAGCGAGGGGGATGAGGACTTCTCCAATGACATCATCTCTGGAAAATCTGTCAAAGCTCAAGATCATGAAGTGAAGCGTTAGGTCTTGAATTTGGCTGTAAGGGATCCCATAAAATGTGAAAGTCTCATCGAAAGCTGGATCTAAGGTTTTTCTCAGCACTCTGGTTTTCACCTTGTGCTTTTTCTCAGGCAGGATTGTCATTTTGATGTAGGGATCAGAAGTCATTGACTGTTCATCCATTGCTGGCAGCCCACGAGCTTCTTTGATGTTCACTACAAATGCTTTTTTCTCAAAGTTGTACTCTAAGGAGAAAAAGAGAGTTCCTAGCTTGTCTTGTTTATCTTCAGATGACAGAGAAGYGATGGATTTTAAGCTATCAGGGGATACCGAATCTTTCTTCCTTTCTGCAAAATGCTTAGGAGATGAATTTTCAAGATCTGGAGAGCCCTGCATTTTTGTGGTTGTTTTGGGGAAATTGCCATTTAGATCTCTTTTCTCCAGGTCAAGATGGAGAGAGTTCTTTGGCATTGCTGATTTGTTCTTTGCTTCACTTTTATCGTCTTCTCCAAACTTCTTCTTGCTGTTGAGATTCTCAGGGTAGATATCAACCCCCTTCAGAACATGGACAAACTTATATGGAGGGGTCTTATTGGACTTGGAAGATTTGCGTTGGCAGCAGATCCAAGCAAAGAGGGAGACAGAGAAGACAAGGCCAAATGCACTAAAGATCCCAACCACTGTAGGAATTTCATCTGCAAATCAAATAAATAGCAACAAGCACATAAGCAGCAGTACCTTGAATTCTGCATGATATTTAATAAAGCAATAATTTAGGTAAAACAAACTGATAGGAGACGGTGATATCAGCAGGATTGACAGACTGGAAGTGCTCTGCATTGTACACATTGCTCGCCACCTGCAGGCACCAATGTGCTTTCCCACTCTAAGGCACGCTTGTTATGCTAGTATTTTTCCATACACGCAGAGTTAGGGAGGAGAATACTATTCCCACCCTAATAACAATCACTGTTTGTAACTTCTATACTGTCTTAACCTTCTGTGTGTAGTTTCTGAGCTTTTATGTCTGTGAATAATACCAGCTCTCAGCTGTTTTCAGCTTTGAGTTTATGGAGGTTTCTTGGTTAGCTAAAACTCTGAAATGTATATTACTTTTAGATACATCATCTGCTTTCCATAGTGTTTCCTAGAATACTTTGTGCGCTCAATTAGCTATTTTTTATGGTCTGTTCCCATAATTGCCTGCAGGTATGTCTTGAAAGAAGTGAGTTTAATTGGAGGTTATAGCACTAAACAGTTTCACTGGGATTTTCAATACTTTGCAGGAGGAAGTCTATCAAGAAAATTTGGAATAATTATATAGCAAGTGTCTTTTCCAGATGGATGTGATATTAGGTAGCACATGTGAGTTCAAAGCTGAAAAAATCATGTTAAGTTTATCAATATTAACCACTAAGCATTTAAGACACTGAAGCAAAGCTTATGGGGAGTTTACAKAAAGGGTCAGTACTTCTTAGGAGTAGATAAGAAAAAGTGTTATCATTCTCTACAGTTTAATATGAATTCTATACTTACTCTGAATAAAGAGAAACCTGGGCAAGTGTTACAACCTCATTTGCCAAGTGGATATATTATTTTCATATGGAGTATCATTAGCCCTTCAAAGCACACATCGAAGGGTAAATGAGCACAACTAATTAGAAATCCAATTTTGCCCATAAGTAACATTACTAAGTGAGTTTAAACCTCCCACAATGTAGCAATCAGAGCTTAACCTTTATTCCCTGCAACAGTGGATGTACAATGGAATATTAATGTCGTGACATTGTTTATGCATAAAGGCAATTATGTAACAGTTCTGTTTCTCTCTGGTTATTCTGGAGTAAGGAGCAACTATCCCCCTGTATTACTAAATCAGCTTCATGTGGTCAAAAGCTGAGCAGATAAATGTGCTGCCAATACACCTTTGCTTTTTTGTGCGATGATTCAGAAAAAAAACCCCCACAACAATACTATCAGAGCAAAGTAGGACATAATGTTCTAGCTCAGAAAAGATCAGGCCTGACTATTATTTTTTTATGACAACTTTCCTGATGCCTACAAGCTGTACTAGTCTATACACTTAATTGTAGGAACTTAATGAAATGACTGACAACCATATATGTGAGCAAAAAGTATTTTTCCTAACTTAAGCACATGGTTTTGAGTTTCAGAATTCCCTGGGCTGAATAAATTTAAATATACATGGTATAAATAGAAAGCTACAAGTATTTGAAAACTAATCAGAATACTTTAATATCTTTTAAGAATTCTTTGTACATTTACAATACTTTTTCATGAGATAATATACTTTTTATAGTAATGGCTATTATAATCTACTTTAATTCTACAACTACTGAAAGTAGTGGTAGAATCAATTTGATGTTTAAAATATTAATTATCTTTCTTAAATAAGTAATTAGACAAGCATGATGTCACAACCGTGATTAGAAACCTCAAGTGGGTGGAATAGGAAAGAAGATGAAATGGTAACAAAAAATGGTTTTATATTTACAACTAATTGTGTCAAAAAATGAATTTCTTGCTTTTGTCATAATCAATTGGTTAACATTCAAGGCAGTGCATTAACAGAAAACATCACCTACTGATTCTGGGAGAAGTCATTATTTCAGTTATGTGATATAAATCTGGAGTCTCTTCACTAAGTCAGTGGAATGATCCTTGAATCAAACCACTGCTAAAACAAGCCTAATGTAGTTTAGAGTCAATATTTGTAAAGCAGAGTTCAGAAATGTTCCCTCTTTACTGTTTTTCTCACTAAAGCAACTCATGTATGCATTTTATAAGTGCAYATACATGACTGCTTCTGAAACTTCTGATACCTCACTACATCCAGGGCATAGAAATGACAAAACTGAAAAGTTCATTGCCATCTTTGTTATTCTCATTGAAACCGGGTTGATTAAGATGCAGCTGTTCAGCTAAAAACACTGAAATCCTATATTTTCATCTTCCTAGCAATGTCCTTTCACTTTAGTTAATGATTGACCTACAATAAGGATAAAAGGAATGACAATTATTTCAAGAATGACTTGAACAAAGATTTYCTCTGTGGCATTTACATCACGTAACTCTTGATGCACATTACTTTAACAGAGACACAGAAAACAACACCAAACCTCTCTCATCCAAAACCGCACCTACAAAAATCTCTTTATCTCTTCCGGTACTTTACCAGGGAGGAGGAACGGGGAGGGAGGAAGGAAGAGAGATCAGGGAAAAAAAGCAAATTCACACAACTTCTGAGACCTGAAGAGAACTGGGAGGAAAACCAGGTCCCTCCCAACAAGCTGCGTGCTGGGAGGCACCGGGAGGCTCAGCAGAGGCTGCTCTTCTCCCGGGGAGGGGAGCATCGCCCGGCCTCGGGTGCGGGGAGCCGGGACGCGCTTACCGAACTGCTGGCGGCTGTCCGCTATCGGAGCCATGTTGGTGGCGAGTGATGTCCTCGGGGCTAGAGCCTCTGTCCGGGGCTGGAGCCTCTGTCCGGGGCTGTCCGCGGTGCTGGAGCCGCTGTCCGCGGTGCTGGAGCCGCTGTCCGCGGTGCTGGAGCCGCTGTCCGCGGTGCTGGAGCCGCTGTCCGCGGTGCTGGAGCCGCTGTCCGGGATGCGGCAGCCGCCTCCCCGGATGCCAAGCGACCCGCCCGGGGCGCTGAGCTCGCTGCCCTGCTGTCCCCCGGCTCTGCGCTCTCACGGCGCCCGGGTAACCGTCTTTGCCAGTGCAGTTAAAAAAAAAAAAAATTACAGAGAGAGGAAAAAAAGAAACAACAACAAAAACCACCCAAAACCCGGAGAAACGAGCAGTGGGGACAGTGGAGGAGGAGGCTGCGACGGGACTGGAGGAGAGGGGGGAGGGGAACCTTCGGTCCTCCCCTTTGCACACTGATTTGCAACCCCCTTCCTGTTTTGGCTCTTCTGAGTAGCTCTGCTCTGAGACTGAGTACGTGGTTGAAACCCAAATTGACGCAATCCTGACGCTACAGGGCTGAAATCAGCACCTTTCCCGCCTCCCTCCCCCCCTCCCTAGCCACCACACCCTCCCTCCCTTCCTCTCTGTCTCTCTCTCTCCCTTCCTACACCCTCCTCCTCCCCCTCTCCCGGTCCCTGTCTTGGGATTGAACACGCACTCATTGATTATTTTAACTGCCTTGCTGCAGGTTATGAGCTCCCCCACACACCCCTCCACCGGACACAGACAGTGAAATGGCAATGTCTGTGATTCAGTGCACCTTCTGATAGACATGGGTGTGCCCCTTTTGCCAGGAAAAGATGTATTCATTTGCTTAATTAACTATCAGCTGTGCATGTTACAACAACAACGTGAAAGAGTTGCCAACCTGAGAGAGTCCAGACACCTCAGCTCCAGCTGCAGGACACACGATTTTCCTATGACTGAYGTGATGAATTTACTGAATTTGAGTCACAAAAACTCCGGATGTGACTTGTCCTTGTGCCTCCTCCCTGCTTCCTCCCAACATACACCCCCACATAAACATTCAGCCCCCAGTTTGGAAATCCTCTTGATCTTCCTGCAGGTCTGGGAAAGAGATGACTTTACTTCTAGATTTTGCTGGTTTAGATGTCTTGTCTCTCAGTGTGAACAGAGAATGTGGTGGGGAGACAGGGAAAGTGTGGCAGAGAGGAGGAATGTGGGGGGAGCAGGACAAGAAAGCAGGGCTGCCTATAACTAGAATGTCTACAGTGTATAATAAACCAAGCTAACTCCTTGTCAAACAGAGCTGCAAAAGCCAGCACCTGGCATCTGACTCCTCCTGGATTCAAATGGAAGTATAGCAGCCAGGTTTGGAGCTAATTCTTCTGCATAAATGGGAAACAGGTGTTGTTGCTTCTCTAAATAATAAAATCCAGATGCAGACACTGTCTGGCATGACCTTACTCCATGGTCAGCCACTTGGAAGCTAGTATGTCTTGCTCCATTTCAAAGCACATTCTTCGTTCTCAGTGAAGTCAGTGAAGCTCCTGGGATTTTAGAAAAATTAAAGTAGGAAGATAATGGAATCATAGATTATCTTGAGTTCAAAGGGACCTGTAAAGACCATCAAAGTMCAACTCCTGGCCCTGTGAAGAACACACCAAGGATGCCACTGTGTGCCTGAAAGCATTGTCAAAATGCTTCTCGAACTCTGACAGGTTTGGTTCTGTGACTACTGCCCTGAGGAGCCTGTTGCTGTGCCCAACCACTGTTTGGGGGAAGAGCCTTTTCCAAATATCCAGCGTAAACCCCCATGACTGGGCTTCAGGCCATTCCCTCATGTCCTGTCACTGCKCAACACAGAGAAGAGATCAGTGCTGGCCYCTCTGCTGCTTCTCATGAGAAACACACAGAACATATATACAGTTGTGTACAGTGATGGTGTTCCCCCTCAGCCTCCCCTTTTCCAGCTGAACAGACCATGGGTCCTCAATCACTTCTCATACTGATTCACCTCTGGATCCTCCACCATCCTCATAGCCCTCATTTGGACACCTGTAAGACCTTTGTCTCTGCCCCATACTGTGGCCAAAACTGCTCGCAGTGTTCAGGGTGAGGCAGCCCCAGCCCAGGGCAGAGTGGGACAATCCCCTCCCTTGCCTGGCTGGTGATGCTGGGCCTGATGTCCCCAGGACAGGGATGTCCCTCCTGGCTGCCAGGGCACTGCTGACTCAARTTCCACTTGCCACTGACCAGGATCCCCAGGTTCCTTTCCATGGCACTGCTTTCCACAGTCTCATCCCTCATTCTTTCCATACACCCAAGATTCAATTTGGGTGCAAATCTGGCACTTTCCCTTGCTGAACTTCATACAGCTGGTGATTTCCCATCTCTTTCATTGTCAAGGTCTCTCTTCAGGGCCTCTCTGCCCTTGAGGGAGTCAAAAGCTCCACCCTTAGCTTAGTATCATTGGCAAACTTAGCCTCCCTTCCAGTTAACATGGCAAGCTGGTGTAAAAACACAGCTGAATTAAGTGCCTGGCATATCCTGGGTCTTGAGAATCCATTGGTTAATACTGGTTTTGTTTATCTGCTTCTGCTATACCTTCAGCAACTGAGCCTCAGTATACAGATCCAAAACTCTTGCAGGGACAGCTGTATCCACTACCCTAATCATCATTAGATCTCAGTCCTTTTAATAAAGTGCAGAGTATAGCATGCCATCGCTGTTCCTCTTACAAACACCTGGGGTACAATGAATTTGAGTATAAGAAGACTGAAGAAACTGTTGAAGAGCTCTTTTTTTGGTGTGCTTTGGCAGCACAATTTGGTTTGGAATCTTTGGGTTCACGTGTTGGCACAAATCTAGAATCCAAAATCTAAACTTGCTCAAAATGTGTAGTCACTGAAAGCAATCACATTTGATTTTAGACAACATTCCAAGTATATGGACCTCCAGACTTGACTGAAATAAACAAAATCCTAAAAAAAWTTTGGAGTGAAACATATATAACTGGATTATTGGATTATTGTAAATTACCATGTCTGGACTTTAAAAACAAAGGACTGAGAATCAACATATAGTACATCTGGGTAGTGCATTTATCCTATGTGAGCTGGGATAGGCTGAGCATAAATTTTATGTTGACACTTGAATTATTGTCAGTAATTATTGAATGTTTTTACTTTTCCTTTTTTTTTTTTCCAGCAAACCCCAAGATTTCCTTTGTTGAAATATACATCATTTAGAGACCACACGGAATTATAAAAATGACTGATTCTGGTTTTCTTCTGTTTAGTTTCTCATACATCYCAGGGATRTATAAAAAGCTTTTACACAATATGTACTTTGTTTTAATAATTCACAAGGATAATTCCCTTTAACATTCAGTGTTTTATTATTTCSTTTTGTTTTTCTTTTCTGGGACAATGGAGATGAAATGGGGAAGATATTATCCTTTTATTTCTTTTTTTTTTCTTCTTTTCAGAAATTTGTGACAGCTCGTGGTAAATTTTAAATACCAGTTTAGACTTGAGTGGTGTTGTGTACTGTACAAACATACAGTAGAGAGCCTTTCCTTTCATCTCAGTTTTGTACATGTGCATCACTTTAATAAAGGTAACATAAAAAGGTTTCACAACAGCAAGTCTCTGTCTTTAGAAACTTGGAGCTGCCAAGACTCTGTATACACAGAAGCACATGTAAACATATCTATAGATATGAAAAAAAAGTAATTTTACCTCTTTATTGCTTTGGTCAGCCAAATAGCAAATAAATATTTTTTTACATCACACATGAACTTTCTGCATTTAATACAGGRCTACACTTAATGGAAAAGAGTGTTCATCACGGAAAATACTTGAGGGGGAGGTGGAGCACTGAGCTGCTGACACATCCCGAGGCAGACACACGTTTGCTGCCTGCGTTGTGCAAGCACCATCTAGTGTACGTCTCAGAGCCATCAGCCCTGGATGACKAACCTGCTCCCCTGTAGGTGCTACAAGCACAAGGATACATAACCAGCCCACTGCTGATTCATTGCACTTCTGGCAAGTGTCCAGAGAGAAAATCACACGAGCCCTGTGTGTTTCTTAACCAATTAAATGATGGCCTTTCTGGCCTGCAAAACAGTAATGACTCCTCATTTCTGCAGCTGTAAGTTCTTCACATTTCCCTCTGTTTTAAGGCAGCATTGTGTATATTCCCTTCACTCAGCTTGCAACAGGCTCTTCAGTAAAAACTCARGCTAGGAACTCACTGCCCAGGTAAAATCCCCTTTCTTTCTCCTGTAAACACTGATCTCAAATACTTCCAGCTCAGAGACAGAACATTTAAAGGAGCTGAATGAGGTTTTGCCTGCACCGAATCAAAATGGATTGATCATCTGGAAAATATCACAGTATGTGATCTGGCTGGCTGTATCACAACAGGACCTTCTGTGGTCTGAAAACCAGATTACTGGTGCACATGCATGCGCAGAACATCCTCCTGCTACTCCAAGAAGAGGGAGTGTGGTTGCTAAGTGACAGAAATTGTACACTTTCCAAAGCAGAGAGTCCCCAAACACACACATAGGGCTGGAAAAAGTGGCCCCCCACCTGCAAATTAATTGGCGCTCTTTTTCAGATCCCCACACCTATGTGCGAGGAAAACATAATCATTTCCATTTAAGAAAAAAAAAGCCCACAAGAAGTTATTTTAAACAAGTGTCCCCCCAATCCCTCCCAGCCMCCCAAAGTCAGCCRACACTTAAAATTCAGAGATTTATGTGTATGAGGTGAAACTGGGAAAGTAGCCTTTTTCCATCTCTGTAGAATGTTTCCCTGGAGCTTAAAGACAGTTTCACATTTTCAAAAACACCATATAATTTTGAGTTCTGCTGTTGCTAGGTGCCAAACTACAGATATTAATTAATACTATTCAGCACCTACAAAAATCAAGCCCTCCAACCATGCCTACAAAATAAAACCTCAGCAAGAATACCGATATCAGCCCCTGGTTTTGRGAAGTGAAGAACATTCAACACTCTGAAAGTCAAACAACTTCAAAGGGCTCTACAAAGGATTTAGGTAGTCATACTCTGCTTAATTTCCACTTCACCTAGCTCCACAATTAGACAGTAGAAAGGGGCCAGCATCCCTCCCTGTCTCATCTCTCAGCCTTTGACACTTCTTAAATGCCTAAAGGCAACTTTTTGAGTGCCACACACACACAACCCTGGACTTATCACCTCAAGACTCACCTTGCTGCCTATTTGGCCCTATGACATATTTCCCTATGTTGTTACTGAATTAATCTTCATGCATTTTAATGTTCAGTGCTAGAGTGAAATACTTGAGCATGGTTCCAGTCTCTGCTGCAGAATGGTGTATTTACCTGGGCTGTATTTACCAGTCCTGGGTAAATGGCACAAGAAATGGCACAAGAGGTATGGATTTTGGTAACTGACTCATCCTCTAGCACATCCACTGAATTTCAGGCCTATAAATCTAGAGATGAACTTTTCCTTCTCTGGGACTTGGTTGAATTGCTTCTGAACATGTGTCTAGAGTCAACTAAAAGCCCTAAACTTTCACAGAGAACTAGTGAATACAAGGATGAGCAGGACACCTCCTCCGGCCTGGAGCASCAGCAGAGGGTGGGGTAGAGGTGCCTGCTACAATGGTTGGTCTTGACAACCTGCCTCGAATTTCATTATACTCTGTCATTTAAGCAGCTGAGGCAATCCCCTAGCCCATATACAGATGTGTAGAAGTGTGCATTAGTGCTTTCAGCATGAGATTCAGTCATGCCCCAGGGATCACTGGARCAGGTTGCCCAGGGAARTTGTGGATGCCCCAGACCTGGAAKTCTTCAATGCCAGRYTGGATGAAGTTTGAAATGATAGTTTTAGGTCTGACCTCCATTCCTAAGGCTGTGTGGGGAGTCTATGGTTGCATTTTCTCATTAGAAAGAAAAAAAAACAAGTATTTTTCTTCTCCATAATGGCACTGTGTAGACCAGTGTCTTGATAGAATTTTTAAGACTGAGTGAAGGATATAATTTCAATCACTTAGCAGTGATTTTTATATTGAGGAAGCAGCATTAGTTATTTGATTTCTGACAAGGTTCTTCCATGGAAAAGCAGTATTACCAAGTCTTCAGAAWTGGGRCAGCTTGCACAATGTTWTGCTGAGGATACAACAAAATTTGKTTTGTTTTCCTTTTTTTCATTTTAAGATATCTCTGCACTTCTACATGGTGGATGAAGAAAGGGAGAAAGAAAAGCACTTACTGGTGCCACTAATTTTTTTTTTTCAGATTGATTTCAATCCATACATACTGGAACWCACAGCTTTATCCAAAGTGCCTCARAATCAGGTCTCTGGGGGTTACTGGCACATTTGTGTTACAAGGTGTCAAGAAGCACACCTTGGTTTTGGAGGCAGCAGCTACTAATAAGTCCTATGACATTTCTTACTTTATATTTTTTTTTTTTATTTTAAGACACATTTTTCCAGGAAATATATCATGTCAATTGACAGTTTCACTTTGTTAACAGCTAGATTCTGCTGGTTTTAATGTGTTAAGGTTCACATGTGAGCTGGTAAAACTATTGTGCCTGTATCTATTTTATAGGCTCTGCAGTCAAGGTGAGTCAGAAAAACTCTCACACTTTCAGCCAGGTCTATAAATACCTCAGCAGATAGAATACTCTTTCATATTAGTAACCTCTGCCTGCAGAGGAAAAGAAAATTTCATTTCCTCTTCAAGTAAAGGTTTTGATAACAACAGTGCTGAAAATAGGAGGCAGAATCAGAATCATATTTTTGTCATGGATCTCTTTTGCCTGTTACTTAGCAGTTGAAGTATAACTCAAATCAAGAAAAAAAAGTTTTATTAGAGAAGGATAGGCTGAGATTTTAGAGAAGTATTATGGTATTAGAAGGCTCAAATTAGTTTTAAGTTCTTACCTAATTCATTCAGGTTTCTGTAGAAATTTCATCCTTAGTTAAAACCAGGCCTTTTATGTTTTTTTTATTTAATTAATAAATATAAGGACTGAAAACTATGCAAATCCAGGTGTTTAAGGCTTAAATCTCACCTAACTCCAGTTTTATGAACTTTAATATAAAATTCAAACCTTCAGGTCTCTGATGGACTTATGTTTAAGACTGTGAACCTCTTGAGAAACCTTAGAATAATAATAAGGACTTCTTGCAAGATATTTTCRTTTCTGGCCATGCTCAAAAATGCTTGCCCTGGTATGTGAAGAAGTGGGGCAATTAGTTCCTTAGCACTTGTTTTCTATCCATTCCTCAGACATGACTGATGGAGCAGGCACCAGAAAAAAAGCATCCAGAGAGCCCCATTTCCTTCTAGGMCATAAGAGATTGGAGCATTGCACCATGACCAGGTTCAAATCTTTCATGTGCTCCTATTTCCTGTGGAAATATCCTGAGCAACACTCTTTAAAACTAGAACAATACCTAATGATATTTTTCCAATGTAATAATATACTGGGTCAGAAAATAAATCTGCAGCATGAACACATGAACACAGGGCTTAGATCAATACTCTAAGGATGGAGATGCATTTTCTCATCTTCATTCCAAGCAGTTCTCTGTCATAGCACCAATGGCAGCTGAATATTACATGTGCAAATGCTTCTCTCTGGCAGAAGGTTCAATTTTTAAAAGCTCAAACATTGGAGAAATTCTCTGAAACTCAGACTAAAGGCTCTGCACTACAGAGGGGATTTAGCAGGGGTGACTAATGCAATTTATACCACTTTCACTGTTAAGACTGCTCTTTGTCTTGGCTTCAAGGATTACATGGTACAATTCAGCAAAGGTATTGCTGTTAACATTCACAGAGTTTAATTGTGGAAATGCTGCAACACTTACTATTCTGCACAGATGAAACACTCATAAGACACAGGAAAGTGGAGTCACAGCAAAAAAGGAGAGGAAGGGAAGAAGAAAGAGGGGTTTTATCTTTAAAAACCCTGTAAAAATCCATTTCTGTGAATAAATATTTTATCCCAAATATTATGCACTTAGTGTGTGTCTTCATCAGATGTGAAAGCTCTGACTGAAGTTCTTAAAGCTAACATACCTCAATTTAAGAATACAAATTAATATTTCAATGTGTGGAGCTTAGTTTTTAAAGATCAAGTACTCCCAAAATTCATTGAAAATCTGATACCATACTGTTACATATTGCTCTCTATTCCAAGTGATGTTTCCCTGACACAGTGTGTGCTCTTTGGGGAAGAGAAACACATCAAGTAAAAAATTGAAAAACAGTGTCAGTAAAATCTAAATTTTTTAAGGTAGGGTGGGGCTTCTGGAACCACTACAGAAATAAATGGAAATTGTAGATGAAAACCAAGTGCACCATCCAGATGAAAGCATTTATGAGAAGTACTTTCATTTAACTAAATATAGCATTAGGATTTCTGAGCCAAATTATTTCTACATCAGTGCTATGAAGATTGAAATGAGCTCAAGTGATCATCTTGAAACTCTTTGTTTTTAATCCCTATGAATCTGCCAAATTATGAGGGGTTCAATTCTTCCTTGCTGAAAGAAAGAAAGAAAGAAAGAAAGAAAGAAAGAAAGAAAGAAAGANAAAGAAAGAAAGAAAGAAAGAAAGAAAGAAAGAAAGAAAGAAAGAAAGAAAGAAAGAAAGAAAGAAAGAAAGAAAGAAAGAAAGAAAGAAAGAAAGAAACCTTCCTCTTCCTCCCTCCCTTATGCCTTTCTTCCCACTATACATCCTGTAGACTGATGGGTCCAAATCATTCACATATTAACCAGTAACAGATAGAAATGGGGATTTACTCTTCAATACATCTGTAGAATTCTCTGAAATGTGACTATGATAAAATCTGAAGCCTGAAATTGGACAAATTTCACTGCAAACTAATTCAAAAGCAGAACACAAGGAGGTGGGGAGAAGGAAAGAACGGAGGAAAAGAGGTTGTTCAGCTCTGTAGCACAGCAAGGATGAAAAAATTAATAATGTAGTGATGCAAGAGGCTGACAATCCAAGAGAGGAATCTACGACTACAATTCTGCTCCACTGAATTTCTGATKAATATGGTATGCATCACATCTCAAGAGCTGCTTTTGTTAGG
Organism: Sporophila hypoxantha; assembly: GCA_002167245.1. NCBI lineage: Eukaryota > Metazoa > Chordata > Aves > Passeriformes > Thraupidae > Sporophila > Sporophila hypoxantha. The sequence continues at coordinate 3,316,433 of NDFG01000256.1, read as the reverse complement.
TATTCTTGAGAACATGAAGGGTGCTTGATACAGCTTTCACGTCATGCAGATAAGTTTAAAGGAGCCAACTGCTGTAATAATAAAAAAAGAAAATAAAAAGAGGAAGACAGACAAAATAGGAAAGGAACACTCCACACATTTTTTGTTGAAATCTAGCCAGAGGTTGAATTGCTGAAAATTATAATCAAAGTTATTTTCCAATATTTTCTCACAAGATTTTGGGTTAAGAAAGTAATTATCTCAGATACAAAGACATATTGTTAGAAAAAAGAACAATGSATTTCATTTAATTAAAAAAAAAGTAGCAGAAATAAGTATACTTTTTTTGGTTTTTATTTTCATAGGTAGCAGATTAAAAATATCTTCCACTGTTATGCTTTCAAATGATGCTCAGTGGGCTTTTTATTTTCATAGGTAGCAGATTAAAAATATCTTCCACTGTTATGCTTTCAAATGATGCTCAGTGGGCCATCTACCTTATGATTCTGACAGTTACTAACATCTTGATTAGAGAGATTTAAACTCTCCTAAATTTTTCAGTATTAAAGATAGCAATACAAAAAATCTTTTTGAATTTTCTCATTAGATCATAAGAATTGGAAATGTTCATAGGCTCACACAGGTTTCCTGAATTCTTTCCAATGGGATTAATACAAATAGATCCTATATTAATGGAATTTAGTGAGGAAAATTTTTAATACTCCTCTTGGACTTTAACTAGTAGGTACACAAAATTCTCTTAGAAAATCTTGCTCATTACTGTACCCAATATTCAGACATGTTGGAGTCTGGATTATCTRTGCAGTGGAATTGCTTGTCTTCTGCATGTTTATACCCTTCARAGTACTTTATGAGATTACATCAACCCACAGGAACTTCAGCCCGTTCTAGGTGCTGCAAGATGTCCCACAAACTGACACGCTAAGAAAAGACCAATATTTCAGTGGAATGAACTAGCTGAAAAAACACAACGGACATTTTGATTACAGGCATAAAATATGATAGAAAACACAGCAATCAAAAGCTGTAATTAAGTATATGACACATACTGAGGATTACACATCAGTACAAATCCACCTCGGCCCTCCAGCCTCATCTTACTTGCTTGGCTCTTTCATGGAAAGCTTCWCTTTCCAATTAAAGTAATGGAAGCCTGTTCTCTGCCTAATTGGCCATCTGTACAAGAATTCATCTTGGCATGGTTTCTCTAAGGAAATTCAATAGAAACTGGGTTGTCTCTATCTTTCTGGAAAACAACGTGGCACAAAAAATGTACTTCCTGTTGCTCATAATGGAAGTCTTTCCCTCAGCAATCTCCTCTTTCCAATGGCAATCCAGTCAAATAAATGAAAAATGACAGCACAATTGTCTAATGTAAAGTCTGTTTACAGAGATGGATGTGACAGCAGCATGCAGTATTTGAACACCCACAGGAAACTTGAAACAAAAATTATTCTTACAATAAATTAAATGCAAGCATGTGACCATGCATTGTTACTCCTAGATGATATAAAAACTAACTGGACAGAATTAATTTTACAGAGGTCGCAGGAGTGAAAATCATGATAAGGAGCRTGAGGAAGACAGAGGAGTGAAGCTGTGCTTAGAATTTKTCTCTRTGACATGGTAAAAACAGAAARGATACAGTTGTGAGTTTTACACCARCAGATAGTCACAATCTCCATCTGGTACCATTATGGCTGACTGTGATACTACTGACACCATTTCCATCCCACCACCAAACTATGGAATGGTTTTCTTTGAGGACTAGTTAAATACTTTGTTTTGAGAAATGACTGGAAACTAAAAAGCAAAGCACATGTTCAGAATCTGCTAATTCCTAATATTTTACTAAGGATTGCCACTTCACCAAGGTAGCAAGTAGTTAAAAGTAAACATGTTTTTGCAGAACTGTCTTTCTATACTCCTGCTTCTAAATTTCACCCAAATGTCACTTCAAGAACCCAAATGTTTTCTTAAATGACTGCAAGAAAAATTCAGGTTATGAGTCTGCCTTAATTCAGTGTCCCACACCAGTCCCAGAGGGCTCATGTTTTCAGAGTTCTTAGTACTATATTGTAGTTTATGTGTTTTTAAAGCACAAGCCCTAGTTACTTCAGCCTGGTTGCCAGAGCTCAGTTCCACTGCATTTTGTGTTTGAAATCATACTTGGATGATTGAAGTGATGTATCCACCATCACATAAAAAGCTGTGGCAGATTCAGTGAGGAAATTCTCTGGGGCAGYAATCAAATTTCGTAATACTAAAAGTGTCCAGAATTTTAGTCTGATTTCCTAAGGGGGCAAACCTGATGTGATGGCATCACTTCTGTCTCTGTGACTGATTCTTTCTGTTGGTCCTCTTTATCACAATAACTCTGGATCCCTCTGGCTAATATCCAAACTGGAGAGAGGAGAAGAAATCTTAAATATTTTAAAGTACATGCAGCTGGGACGTACAAAAATACAGCCTRAGGATTACATGTGCCTGCTGAACAATTCACATTCTGCCTGACAAACTCAGTGGTTGAGAGGCAAATAACCAATCACCGCACTCACTGCACTCCCTGTAGTGCCTCTTGTCCAACAGACAGGCCAAAAAGAAACAGGAACTTGGAAAATTCCAGGGAAGTGTTTGGGAAGGAGGTAGATGGGCTCTGGCAAGAAGGGTGCACAGGGAAGAAATGACAAAGATTTTGTGAAGGAGGAGACAAAAGCTCTGCCTTGCATTCTGAAGGAGAAATCTTTATTAGCTTGTCATATCTTTTAACTCATAAGAATGGAGCTCTAGAATGAGTGGCTAGAGAGAGGTAGCAGGGCAGGCAGAAGATCTCAGTGAGGAAAAAACTGGATAATAAACTTACCCATTTTCAGAAATTACAAAATTCACCTGTCTGCTGTCACTAGAGATGTCCTAAGCACAGAAGGAGGAGGGAAASAGATTTTGTGCTTCATTGCACATTAGGAAAAGGATTTGCCCCCAAGTGGACTTTTTCTCACTAAGAGTATGTCCAATATGCATGAAATCTGTTTGTCAAAGCTTTCACGCTATCTATTCCTCCTGTTTTTCTTCAGGTCTAAAAAAGTGTGAGTTCACTTTACAGCCCTAAATAATTCTGTTTACAAGCTCACTAGTCATCAGTCTATCCATCCATTGCAAACAGGACTTAAWTTAAGTTACCAAATTATATTTTTTCCTTCTCAGTGTAGTACTTTGTTTACTATTTATTCCCCTTTCAGCTTTTGAGGTGGMATGCTACTAACAGCGGTCTGCATTATTCCATGAGCCCGATCCCTRGGATACATCAGCTTTCTGGAACAGATAGGGAATCCACGTACATAATTCCATCATTAAGTAATGCCCAGGGAGGGACTGAATTTAAGTGGCTCAGKCAGTTTGCTAAGGCCACATCCCTGCCAAATGCACAGCCTATATTACAACACATGGATGTGAAAAAAAAAAGATTGCATTATTATGGTTTTAACTGTGAGTTTTCTGGGAACAAAACAGAGTATTATTTCTCTAACTTGCCTTTAATAGGAGGTATGTGAGCTGTTTTGGCTAAAAAACTTCAACAATATTTTGAGTGGTCTAGTTATGTGTACAGTCTGTGCACAATGCACACCTGTATGACAGTCTCTGTACAGCTGTACACCTGTATGACAGTCTGTGCACAATGCACCATATGTACATAGAGTTTTCCTGTCCACTGAATTATGGGCTTGTAAAGTTATGAGCAGCTGTGAACAAGGTCTTAAAATGAGTAATGTCAACTGAACTTTTTAGCAGGTTGTAAAGGTGTTCTGGACARTAATATCAGCTTATTAGAAAATGTGGCAATTAATTTGGCAAATTTTTCCTGATATTTTGTTTGTTTGTATAGTAGAGCTATTGCACAGCAATACAAAAATTCAAGCTAACAGCAAACAAAATCTGACTAGTTTTATTAACTGTGTGATGACACATGCTACATTTTGGGCACTTTCCTTTTCCAAGTACTTTGTGAACATTAACCCTGGACTCTATCAGTAACACATAAAGATGAGTCAATGAGTCAGCTTTCTTCAACATAAATGTCATTTTCAACATCCTAGAAGTCTGAGACATGCATGACACAGCACTTAGGAGAGACCTCTGCTTTTTTGGCGTGAAGCTGGAGGCATAGGTACAGAAACCTCTAGTACATCAAGAATGACAAATGACAATTTGGCAATTATGGTTAAGTACCCACATTGTGTCAAGCAATAAATTTAAATTATCTCGTATCCTGAGCAACAGCAGCTTCTTTCAGAAATGCATTTCACTGTAGAAACAAGTGCTGATTTGCACTGGTCATCTTAGGAGCTGAACTGATTTTTCAAAAAAATGACAGCTTCTGTTCTGATAACAAAACCTGTGGAAGAGAACCTAAGTGATTGGAAGTGTGAGTTGAGTAAAAGAACTTCAGGTGATGTGTTTTTATAACATTTTTTAGCCAGTGTCTCAGACTGAAAGTCACCTTCTGATTTCCACAGTGTACAGTGGTGAAGTGTCTATAAAATATCATGACTCACACTATAYTTCAGGCACACTATTTTTCCAAATACTTCCCTAGAGCTAACACTTCTGGGACTCTATTAGCAACAGATAAACTAGTTTTAAGAGCTGTTCTGCAAACAGAATGGGGCCTTTCAAAGCCTRATAAAACTCATTCTCTTTCAGTAAMCTCTGCCCAACAAGACTCTCTTCCCAATTTGTACCTTCTCAGAACTATTCAGTGGCATCTTAGCAAAAAAAGAAAGAGAAAGCAGTATAAATTACAGGATTGCTCAGTGAGGGAATTGTCTTACATTTATKAAGTTAATATGAATTTGAAAGTGACTCACTTCTAGATGCAGATTTCAAAAAGACAACCTAGCTTGTACTTGCAAATGAAATAAACTGTAGCCAAGGAATATTTGAAATCTTCACATGCTGATCAGCAGTCACAGAAAAAAAGCTCATGGGATTCTGGAAACAGAGGGAAACAGTCCCACAGATCTGGAACAAACATGAATAATGTCTGAACAGGGGCATCAAAGGATTTGCACTTTGAAAATGTGATATTTGTGGTCATACTACAGTGACTTCAGTGGCTGGAGTGGAGAGAGTGAATCACCAGTGATGTCTCATCATCATCATCATCATCATCATCATACCTCTGTTTGAGAGTGTGCCAAACCTTTGTGCAGGATGGCAGCATGACTAATGGCAATCATCATAAGAAATATGTCATCACCTTGTACATCCTGCCAAAGGGTAAACACATCTTCAAAGAGCACTATTATTTTTTTTTTCCTCCACACTTCTTGAAGATTGTATTCTATTTAAAGAGAGTGAGAATGACCTTGGGGACACAGTTTTGGAAAAGATCGTGCCACAGACTGATTAAGAAGTGTAAGCTTGCATTCAGACTTGGATTTTCAAGTGGCTTTCACGCAAACTTTGGTTCCACCATTTTCATTTGATGTTTTCCAAATGGTTGGAAATAATTTTGTGTTTTCTTCAGGKCAGTTGGGAGATGCCATCTTTTTGCTCAATGTGCAACATAATATATCATAAATAAATGAACATAAGCTACTTTCTGTTAGTCATCAGAAATGAAAATGTTCCTTCTATTTACTAGGAATCTTATTTGTTCTGGGTATCCGTTGATATTTATGGAATCAATATGTAATTTGGTATCAGTGTATTTAATCATAATCAGCCTGAGCGCACTGTTTAGCTGAACATATAAAATGTACTATAATGACTTTAAAATGTTTAATTTAAGAATCTCTGCCTCTGTGCATATGAATCAGAGACCTGTGTTTAATTATTGATAGCAATTAGAGCACAGAAGCAGACAAACAGCATCTGGTGACAGGAATAATTTCACAGCCTAGCCCATATCCCGAGTCTCGTTTGGAACCAATGTAAATGCATCACAGATTGATTCCTTGCAATCTATGAATTCATTCTGTGGTTTCTAAACAACCCTTTGGAACCTGTCTCTCGTTTTAGAAGTCCTGATAGGTTTATACATCTATGTGTGGAACAGATGTGGCACAGGGGTATGGTTGGTCAGGTTTCTTAATGTAATCAGAATCAGAAAATTATACCTTACTACTTCTCTATTTTCACTCATGCTGTCTTGTGAATGCTAAAACTTTAATTATGTATAGGAATTTGAGTCTCAGATTTAGGGAATTAAAGCACAAAACCATTCTGGTAAATGCTAAATGTGAATTTTTAAGAGAAAATTGCCAAATACTGCAAACTAAGTTACAAACTATTTTAAGATAAAATATTTTGATTCTGTAAGTACTGAAACCTAAGGAAACCTCTTAAATAAAGAACTTACATCATAGCTAAATTGCCTATGATTCACAGGGTCACATTGCCTGTCAACCATGAATAACCCAAAAAAAAAAGCCACATTTTTAAAAGATGTCATGAAACTGAAAATGTCAGATCATTAAATACGTATATAATTCGTCTACATTGGCTAGAATCTAATAAATTAAAGACGTGGCCATCAAGTTTTTATGACGGTTTGTCAACCCTCAAATATCCTCAGGGAGGCCCAGACCCCTTTGAGAGTGAGCAAAAAGTTGTTCTTTTGAGCAGCTCTTAGAAAGGTGACTTGAGTATTCATGGACAACAGGCCAAGAAACCCCACGAGAATCAAGAAAATAAAGCATGTATTTTTCCACTAGTGCTAAGAAGCTGCTTTTGGTCAGTCTGAAAATGGAGGCAATTTCCCCCATATCAGCCCTCCCAGTGCTGTGCTGTGCACTGGTAACTGGAAAGGTGCTGATGACACAGAACTGTTTTGGCTACTCTGAGCAGTGCTGGCACAGCCCCARTGATGTCTCTCCAACATTCTCCCTCTCCCACCAGGCTGGATGTGGATAAGGCCCTGGGAGAAGACACAGCCAGGAATGCTGACCCAACAGACCCCTTGGTTCCAGCTCAGCAATAGAAGTTTATTCTCTCAAAAGAAAATAAGGATGCATCCCTTATTACAGCATTTGTTGTCTGGAGTAGCTGCCACGCACGCTGARTCCTGGGAAGCTGCTGGACATTCCYTGMTGAAGGCAAACAGAGAATAAATCTTTTGTCTTCCTTTGCTTTCACATGTACAAACTGCCTTTAACTTGACTCACATTTTTTTTTCCCAAYGTATTTTCTCCTCTCTGGACAGTTAAAGAAGGGAGTAATGGAGTGTCTGGTTGAGCACTCCATCCAGGGCCAAGCCACTAGAGAAATAACCAGGTAAAAATCTGCTGTGTCTTTCAAGGACAGTCTASCTCCCCACCATAATGGGTCTGCAATATACAGAAACACTCATCATGCAAGAATTTTCATTACACAGAAGTTGTCTTGAGAGTCTACACAAGGTTTTGATGTGGTTGTTAAAATTCATCAAAACCATTAGGGCTTACACCAGAGTGTTTCTTCTCCCTCATACATGCTGAGACATACTGTCACCTGTGCTGGTTTTACTAATCATCTTGCTTAATCTCCCTGAACATTGGTTCAGAGGTCAGGCTTTGAGAAGCTGTCATTCTAYATCACTCTCCCTTGTAGGCAAGGTAGAAAGGAAAAACAGGAACTTATTATTTTACGGTAAAACTGCACAGAAAGCAAGAACAGCACAGAATTATTTTTTTTCATTAAACAAGATGGAAAGAGGTAAAGAATTGTGACTCATGGACTGCCACTGCCTTCCAGTCAGAGCTAAGAAAAATTATTAGTCTGCTTCAAAAAATATAAATATTAATGTGACGTCAAAAGGGTGATCAAAAGGCTGGATCAGCTCTCTTATTAAGAAAGGCTGAGAAGATTGAGGTTGTTGGGCCAGGAAAAGAGAATGCACCAGGGAAATCTTCTGGTGGTCTTCCAGTACCTGAAGAGGCACAGAAAAGATGGGGAGGGACTTTTCACAAGGGTAAGAATAAGGGATGATGACTTTAAACTGACAGAGACTGTCTTGAGATTAAATACGAAGGAGAAGTTTTTTGTGAGGGAGGTGAGGCCCTGGAAGAGGTTGCCCAGAGCAACCAGATGGCTGCCCCATCTCTGGAAGTGTCCCAGGCTTGGAGCAGCCTGGGATAGTGGAAGGTGTCCCTGCCCAAGCCAGGCKGTGGAACTGGAACATCCATATGGTCCCTTTTAACCCCAACAACTGTATGATTTTATAAAATATGKATTGTTCCTGTTGAAACCATGGTTTTCCTACTTTACCAGAAGAAATATAAATGCAACTACTTTTGTTCTGAAAGCACTGGTTTTCATTTTTATGGGCAGGGGAATGGAGAGAGAAGATGAAGTTATCCTTACAACGTATTTAGAAGAAAAATCACAGTCTAAAGGACCCATTTTTGTTGTGGCAAACACATCAGCAGTGGGGTTCTTCTCTCTGTAGAAGGGAGACAATTCTTAGTGTCACTGTGCATTGAGTCACCACCACAAAACTGAGGTGTCCTGAGCCTCTGTACAGGGTATAAACAAAAACAAAATTTGTCTAATATTTTAATGACTTACAGGAGGAGGAGAGAAAGGAAAAGAACATYCTTCAGTCAAGGTAAAAGAGATACAACTTTGTTGATTTGGGTGGTAAGCAGTCCTGTACCAGATAAAGATGTAGTTCAGATAAATAGATAAATAAGTATATTTGGAAAGAAATTAAAGAAATGGTAGACAGGTGATTGAGGAAACACTCTTTTTTTATTCAATATTTGGTAGTAAGAACCTGCATGACCTTAAATTATACCTACCAAACAATGCTGCCTTAAGACAAATCCATCACTGAGCAATCCTGTACTTTATACTGCTTTCTTTCTCTGTGATGGCTGAAGGGGGCAAAGAATGATTATTTCACATTATAATAGCTTAGATAACACAGATGTAGTGAAAATAATGCCAGTATTTCTGTATTGAGAGCAGAAAAAGAAAAAWGTTACAGTGACCACATATGAAAGCTTATGCACCCTGAGAAATCAACATGTGATTCCCAGTTTTCTGCACATTTTAGACATTATGCTATTTTAAAAGAAATTTATCAAAGAATGACAAACACYTTAATAAAAAAAACCAAAACAATAACAACAGAAAAAAACAAGCAAAACCTAACAGAACCATCTTCATTGACATATAAGTAGAATTTCAAGTTTTTTCTTGCAGTATATAATTCTCATATTGTGCTATTTCCTGGAGTGGCATGAATGTGGTATTGGGTATTTTGTGTATTTCATGTACATCCCATGAAAAACACTTACTTTTTTTTTAAACAATTAAATAAAAATGGAATCCCTACTCRTGCTGCTTCCACATACAAAGATTTTCCTTGAATTTTTTTCTAAAATAGATATTTTATGAATGCTGCTAAATGACATATTTTGGAAAATTCACCTTTCAGAAATGGCCCACAATAAAATTATTTACATACTTACTTCAAGAGACTTTTTTGAATTGTTACTTTACTTAATCCTTTTTCTGGTTTTGGCTAAATTTTCACTGTGGCAAATTTACACTGTYCAAAGTAATCAAAACCAGCTCCTTCTGCAGTTAGATTATAAGCAAATCATGTATCTTCAGCTAAAAATAATCCTGGCCAACCAGCATCCATATCTTCAGGCCTGGCTTTTTACCTTGAGCTGTGATACAGAATATAGTCAGCTTGTTCACCAAAACATTTTTGCTTTGTCTTTTTGAGTTTGTGAAGAAGATATTTCCTCTACCTACCTGCTCACAAGCTGTATTTCTTGGGATCTTCAACCCCACTCAGAAAGTCACTCTTTGCCTAAGCTCTGGGTCTCCACTGACAGGAGGTATAAAGACCTGTGAAGACCTTTGGACTTCTGGAACTTCCCTGTGAAGTTCTAGATACTGTCCCCACCTCCCTGTACTTCCTCCTTACATTGCTGAAAATCCTAAAAAAATCATAAAACAGGGAAGTGCTGCTGGGAAGCTTCCCTCACATTCTATGACCCATAACAACTAATCTATCATCTCTCTTYCAAGACTTACTCATCCAACCTATTCCACTTTCTCCCACTTGGCATCTTTACATCTTTCCTTCCTTCACATCCATTTCTGCTGAGTGTAATTCCTGTAACAAGTACATTWATGTAATCTTGCTTCCTTCTCTTCCACTTTGTCAAATCAATCTTTTCCACAATCTTTCTACAAATGTTTCCTATTTTGTTTTCTTTCCTACATTTCTGCCTTGTATTTTCCAGGAGTAAAATTCAGGGTGGATTTTMGCAATGTACCAGCAGTTGTTCTCTGATAATATTTTTTCTCTTTTCTTGAAGATGTGTGAAATGTGCAGARTTGGCATATGTGCTGCCTGCCTGAAGTAAACAACAAACCACATGTGCTACTATACTACCTGGAACACATCAAAAGTCACTGATTAGACCTTCATCCCACCCAAAGTAATAATAGAATATATTACCATAATATATCTTTGACTTTTGAGAGGGCTGTACTTCAGAAACTTTTACCCTAAAATCTTAACAATTTTTGTTGCATCACTACCAAAGGAAACAAATTTTAAACAATCATGCCAATCACCCAGACTGTAAAACACTTCCAAAGTTCCCAGAAGACAGAAATTCTTCAGCCTAACTTTAGGAAGTCTATTAACCACTGCACTACGATATAAAATTAATCACAAAACACTCCTTTTTTCATAGTGACATTGCCAGTATTGAAAAAGGGACTTTTAAAAAGAAGGATGAAAGCAAAGGGCTCTCCACATCCATCTGCAGTTTAGGAGGTTCACAGAAGTGTGAAGTGACCAATTCRTCTCCATGAAATGTTCCCAGCTGAATGAGAAAACAGCATGGAGATGAATCTAGTCTGAAGCAGCAGCTTTTAAATGTTTGAACCATTTCAGTCACCAGAGCAGGTTCTATTATTTCTGCCTCAGAAGAATCAATGCTCCTGCTCCCAGGATGTTYATCTTGCATTTACCCTCCTCACTCTGCCCCAGTCTGAATTTGAGATCCTTCATGGAGTAAATTTCAGTCAAGAGAAGTGAGTTTGCTCTTCTGCCTCTGGGAGAGAACAGGGAGAAGCCAACCCCTTTCAGAGGAGAAAGCTTCCCCAGAGCCATTTGGAATTTGGTACTGTGGGGCAGTGCAGAAAATAGGGAATTTAGACATCTTCAGAAACAGAAAAATTCCCAAACTTGTGTTTCATGTAAGAGTTAAAACTATCAAGAATTGTGCAAAGAGTGACTGATTCGTATTGATGCCGAATATGCCTAATTTAAACCTCACCATCAAAGTTTTTCTCCTTTTCCTTTTCCTATCCCTTTTCCTTCCTCCAATCTGACTCTAAATTCTTCATTTTCTCCCAAATACTTAATTCTCTTATACTCCTTCTTGCCCAGCACACTTCCATAGCTACATGGTGAATTTCTGAAGAACAACCTGCAATACTCCTAATATATTCTCATCACAAACACRTGCTATCCAGAATCAGTCACAAATAAGTTATTCTTCTAACATTTATGCTGGAAGTAGATATTGAAATCACCGCCCATGACCCTACAGGAATAATACTTGTCTCTTCATTCCAGAAATCTCAAATTTGAACAGACTATTAGTCAGAAATTCCACTTTGGGGAACTGAAACCTGCACAGTATATTGAATATCTTATCTAAGACAAATACATAAAAAGCCATCAGTTTTTCTTCTGAACAGTATTTTCCAGGTTCCCTCCAGAAATGAATAATTGTTTCTTCAGTTTGGCTTAGTTAAATATTAAGTATAGAAAACAATCAGATCATTATTTTAAACTCCAAGGGAATTAGAGAAAAATCTTACAATTTTCTAAAATAATAAGAAACATGGTATTAATTAAAAAAAAAAAAAGCTACCTCAGGCACTTCTTGCACAAGCAACAGGAAATCTGAAGCAGAAGCTATCCTTTACCAATGTAAAGGAAAAAAACTTCTGGAATAGTATAGGTGGTCTTTTYTATTCTAAAGATAAGAGAAGAGACAACCTTTCCAAACAGCTCTTCAGCTTCATCCCAAACAGGATTAGTTCACTTCATCATCATCTCTTTTGTGGGGATATCCAAGACTTGGAACAAACCAGGGAACTTAAGAAGAGAAGGAAAGTACATCCTTTTTGAGCCCCAGAATTTCTAATGAAATGTTGAACAGCTGAAAGGAGTCAAGAGGAAAGCAAGCAGAATTTCAGAAAACATTTGCTAGGGGATTGAACAGCTTGCAAATGCTTTGCTGGGGGAGTAACAGTAGTGTGAGCTGGTAGCAATTTTCAACTACATAGGCTCCTGCAAAAATGAAAGAAATTATTTATTCACAGTGTCAGAGTTCATTTAAGGCAATATTTTTGAAATCTAGGCAAAGATTAGTTTGGAGTGAGAGATACCTTCCTGACTAGAGACCTCTGGAAATAGATTACACAGAAAGAAACATTACATGAAATCTTGCTTGTGTAAAATTGATGAACTTGATAATAAATTAAGACTTGTTCCTTCTCTTTGAGTTCATACACGAGGATGGAAAAGCAAATATTACAATAAAGTGAAAGGCTTCATAAAAGCAGAAAGGAAATGGATTCTCAAAATGCATCTGGTTTATACATTTCCTAATTTAAAGCTACAAGGTAGGAGAAAGAATAGACTAATTAATCAAAAATGTGGTGAGAGAGGAAATTTAGGAATTGCTGCTGCACACACTGCTGCTGATGTCCTGGAAAAAGTGGAAAAAGAGTGTTCTACAGGCAGCTACCAGAAACGTGAAGGAATGATAGCTGCACCATGATGTTGGTAGATCCAGACATTCTCCATGTGCTCCCTGTACAGAAGAAAGGCACCAGTTACTCAGAAAATCCCACGTGCTCCATGGGACCAACATCCCATTTCCCTCCATGTGAATTRTGCTTCTAGCCTCAGTTCCCTGTTAAGCAGCAATATTAGAATGGCAAAATGCAGGAGGCTTTGAGCTATCCCAAAATTCCTTTTTTTTTTTTTTTTTTTTGCTTATTGCACTTAGAGTGACATTCCTGTACTTCAGTGTACCCCACTACTGCTGAGTTTTTCCATTTGGTCCAGACAGAACCAGAATATCCTCAAAAACACAGAGAAGGAACAAGTGTTTGTGGCCCTTTTCAGCATTCAGAGTAGAAAATGCTTCATGGGGACTGACCTCTAGAGAGGAAGCTGAATGTAGGAGTGGACTTAGCTTGAAAACAAGGCTAATGAGAAGCAGCTACAGCAAACAATAAACTGTGGTGGTTCCAGTCACCTTGTGATTAGATGGTGGATTCAGTCACCTTGTCTCTGCTTGAGCCAGCCATAACTTTGACATTTCTTTGGAAATACAAAGTTAAAAGAGTCTCAATGTATTCAGTGATGAATTTACTGAGTGTCAGGAGGAAAAGGGCAATTGTAAAGGAATAAAGCAGTAACTAAACTAAGAACCAGCACTATCCTAAAATGGAAGATATGYAGATATATTCTATCCATAATAAAAAATGTATTCTAAGATAGGCGGATCTGTGTCTCAGTACTGTAGAAATTTTATTGTGGATTTGAGAACCATTCTTCTTCTGATGATAGCATTCCTTCCTGTGCCCCTTGCGAAAACCTTTTGCCTGAAAATATTTGGTTGTGAGTTCTGACTGCAAGCTCCATATTGCACCTTATACATACAGAGAGAAGGCTCAAAACTTTATTAAATGAATATTGAACTATGCAGCTGACTAGTATGGAAGTGTAGGAAGAAGCAGTAAAAGGCCAGAGGACAAACTAGTAACAAGATAAAATGAAAAASTTTTTGACCAAGAAGAATGAAATTGAGGCAGCTGAATTGAAAAGCAGTCTTTTTGTTAGTTACAGTGATATTGGATTTGGATGCTGGTACTTTTTGATCCAGAAAGGTCCTAGAGTATAAAAAAGGCACTGGAGTTAGTGGATCATTTTACCTAATTTTGTAATCTAAAATTAGTGTAAGCTTTCTGTCTAGGCTTGCTAAGAAACTCTTCTGGAAGGTGTATCATACTGTTGGTCAGAGACCCTTGAAAGGAGATATTTGACCTCTCTAAAAGAATAACTTTAAGTGTCTATTGTACCAGGAACTCCAATAAWGACTAAATTATACTACATGCCTCCTCTAACAGCTAAAATTAAAGTAACCACACATAATCAACATTATCAGGAAAAAATTCTGTGTGCAACCAGAAATCAACATTTGAAGTCTCARTGGTCCCAGAGTTTTATCCCCAAGAATTCAAAAAGGAAAAAAAATTAGTCAAGAAGTTTCATCATAAACATTTAAGTGACAATCACTGATTATAAAGGACTTTTTTCTGTCCCAAATGCCCAACAAAGAAGATTTTTTTTTTATCCCTGATAATTTCAAAGACACAGTTGATATRAACTCCCCAATAACCATTGCAGCTGGTACATCTGTGTTCACCAGCTTAAGGGACTGATGGCTGAGGGGCATTGGAAAAGTGATTCCCCTTAGGCACTCTGGGATTTCAACCAAATGTGAGCCTAATAAGGTGGGTTTTATATTCAGACACTTAAAATTCAGCTTAAATATTAACTCCTTTCTAGATAYACTTCTGTAGTCAAATCAGGCAATAAACATACATGAATTTTTGATATAATATTGTACCTATTGAACAATAAAATTTTATGAATCTTATTTCCATTTATTTTGTAATTTCTTATTTTCTAATTTCTTATTTTGTAACTTTGGGTAATTTCACAGRCAGTGTCAAAAAGAAATATTTTACTGAGTGTCACTTATTACACGTCTTGGGTTTGAGAACTCTGAGTCCTACACCACAGATATAAATAAAAGTGAAATTACTGAWGTCATCTTCTCTGACAGGAAGGAAACAAAACACCAGGCATCCCCTAAATTATAAAAGACCCCCTCCCTGCTTGCACACACTGGTGCAAGCACACCTTTAGTATATGTACCTCTTAAAATATACAGACATTTAAAAAATCTCAGTCAGTCCAAATCACTAGGTGGTAAATCAGTCAGCTTTGCAAGCAGGCTATGCAKGGGTAGTAGAAATAAATCCTATACAAGGGACACAGACTATCACCTTTTGCAATACTGGCATTACCATTTAAATGGTCTTTGACAAGGATCTTGTTTTGTTCCATTTTATATTCATGCTTTGCAAACAAATGCTGAACATTCATTAACCAAACCTGCTGTAACAATCGAAAAAGTGACTTCAGAAATGTTATCACACTCTGTGTTCTGAGTGTGATAAATAATTAAAAACCTGTTGGCATGCTGGTGTGTGTTTTTATGTTTTATGTATGTATAAGACTCCATATCTACAGCAGGGTGGGAAATTGTCTTTTCCTATAAATACCTATCACTCTTGGATTTGGAAACCAGAGGCTGGAGACTTTTTAACAGTTTAATCAGAATTGTTCTACTAAAACCAGTGGAAACTCCTCTGATTTCAATAGGACAATGTTGATTTACCCATCTAAAATCAATGTTCACAAAAATTTAATTCCAAAATAAATTATGTCTGCTTTTTAATTGAAGTAAATATATTTTTTTATAATTGAGCACTAGGAGAAAATAAAAAGTGCAGTAAGATTCAAATTGGAAAATTGTGTCACCTTTTGCATTAGGTAAAAYTAAAATGGCACTTGCGTTAATGTTTATGGTTCATATAAATAGTGTGAAGAGGAAATAAATTACATGGAAAAAAATTTTTGCAATCAAAAGCCAATTTCTCCCCAGTCCACAGTCAGAAAGAGAATGTAAAAGTACAAAGCCAAGTATACACCATAAGAAAGTTATTGGAAAAACGAACCTGGAAATATGTGAGTTTTTTTTATTTTGAGTTAYTTTAGTAATTACAAAGTATTTTGAGCTGAAAAAACATTATGGTTTCCATTTAGAAATAGCAGTAGAGAAACATTCTTTCTTTTCTTCTTTTATAATTCAGGCAATTAGCTGAAATTATCTTGAATACACAAATTGTTCAAGTTAATCTGAATGTACAGGTTAGGATATGTTTCAACAGATAAACAAGACACAAATTTAGTTAGAAATGAAATCTCATTTAAAGCCTATAGGAGCTTCAACTCCTCAGTTGTTTGTGTTCTTCTGAAACTTGTTTCCTGTCAAGCTAATAATGTGGCTTTATTTTTATTATGGACTGAGATAAGATTTTTCCAACACTGTTAAGCACTTTCAGGCACTGTGGGGTACACAGGTTTTTGCAAAGGCTTTCTCTGCCTTTCAGCTGAAGAAGAAATCACAAATGACAAATTATAATAGAAAGCAATTGTTAGAAGAATTATTAGAACTAGAAGGGGAAGTTGTTCACAGTGGAACAGACCAGGGAGCACCAGGGCCAGCTGGATTTGTTTTTCACTTTGCTTTTTCTTACCTCTTATCCAATACAGGAAAAACATTGACAGYCTTGGAGCTTGTACAGAGATGGGAACGGAGCTGGGGAAGGGGCTGGAGCCCCAGGAGAGGCTGAGGGAGCTGGGAAGGGGCTGAGCCTGGAGMAAAGGAGGCTCAGGGGGGCCCTTGTGGCTCTGCACAGCTCCTGACAGGAGGGGACAGCYRSGGGGGTCGGGCTGTGCTCCAGGGAACAGGGACAGGAGGAGAGGGAACGGCCTCAGGYTGGGMMWGGGGAAGGTCATGTTGGATATTAGGGAAAATTTCTTCACAGAAGGGGTTGTAAAGCATTGCAACAGGCTGCCCAGGGAGGTGATGTAGCTACCAACTCTGGAAATGATCAAAACAGACTTGAATATGACATGTGGGGACAAGGTTTAGTGATGAACATGGTGMTGGTGACTGGTTAAAGGTTGGACTTGACTTATTTCCAAACATCGTAATTTTTTTTATTTCATAATTCTGTGATTCAGCAAAGGGTTGTATGGCAATTCTCTTTTGTCTGTCTAAATTGTTACCTTTTGCTTTAAAATCATTTAATGACAGAGCTAAGTTTCTCTTTTATCTAAAAATTATAAGGTAAATTCTCTTACGCTTAAAAAGCATCACAGATAAAATCCATTTGTATCATTCAAGTATGTGCATAGTTTATACAGCTGTATGTATCTTTGAAAAAGGTRTTTCTCTGTTTGCTTTTTCACTTAAATAATTAGGAAATGTAGGTCTGGTCTGGAGGTACTTAACTTTAAACTGAACTAACTAAATTCACTTCTCTGTACGAAGGAAGAGATCACTGTGTTTTCAAGAGCTGTGTCTTAGCACCACTGCCCACCCAGCAGCTCACTGTATTATGGGGGGAAAAGATGAGTCCCTTTTCCAGATTAAATAAAGTTTAAAGATTAAATAAAGATGTGCCCCTTTTYCMRRWTWAAWWAAGTTGGCCAGTCCAGCTGTATCAAAATCACTGAGTTACAAGAGAGGTGATTCATTCTGACAATGCCCCTCAGAGCCAAACCAGACTTTGCACAACTACCCCCAGACTCATTGGCAAAACAMCTTCTTATAAAGGCAGGGGGACTGCTCAGCACTTACCATCACCGACAGAACAGACTCTGCTTGGGGAAAAGATATTGATTTTTCTTTGGGTCATAAGAAAGCCCCTTTGCTTCATGATTAATTGACAATTAAAATATATTTAGGTAGAGAAAAACCTTAACTTCTCCTAACAGACGTCAACCTTGCAACCCCTCACCTTCAAAACCCGAACAYAGACACAMTTCTTACAGACACTAAAACAAAAAYAGGCAAGAAACACTGAGAGGGCACAGGCTGTTGTATTATTCAGTCACCAGAAGGTACCATTACAGTTAATCTGACAGTCTGCTGAACTGTATGAATAGGCAGTTAGATGTGGAATAAATGTCTGTTTGCTGTGTAATTCTTTCTTAGATGAAATGCATATTACCAGAAAACTCTTATTTTTTCTCCAAACCTCTCTTTGACAGAACCATTTATTACATGCAAAGCTGCTGCCTCAAGGTTAATATTCATGCAAAGCAAATAAAATAATTGCCTATTGTAAAATCATGGCAATATGAAAGGATATGGAAATGTAAAAGCAGACTAAGAAAAATGGATAAGTAACCAAAACKATGGGATTTGATGGAGTTCAGGTGCTTAAGGAAACAGGAAAACATGAACTCTCCCCACCCCTGAAGGTATTTAAGAAATTTTTCAAATTATCTTTCAAGGATGCTCAAATTAAGCAGGTAGAGAGAAAAGTACCCTCTACATAAGATAAAGGGAATTTAAATGTGTAAATCTCAGGATTACCACTGTTAAGAGTGGGGAAAAGGAGGATGAGGGGCTCACCCATGTCTAATTAACATCACTTGAAAATGCAAAGCAACTTCAGAAACCATGGAGCCCACTGATACCAAGTAAGGTCAATGACCCTGACTGGGACTTGAGTGACAGATGAAATAACTGCTAATGTTTCCAGCAAAATCACATTAATGCCATTTTTTCCGAATTAATGGTTCTTTACCCATGGATCTACATGTGAAAATCCTTGTGTTTATGCTTCAGGGATGTAAGCTAAAAATTGCCACCACACCAGCACTGTTATGATCTGTGCCTGTTTGTACTTTTATTGCCAGTGCTCAAGCAGTTTACAAAATAGAAAGGTACACGGATTTTTCCCAGAAGTTATCCTGGATGATTACTTTCTTTTTGGGGATAGGACAACTGGATAAGGAGTTTAGTCACATAAATGGCTAACAGTGTCCCTCCATAAAATTCTTTGCTCTTTTTTTTTTTTTTTTTCCCAAGTATTGACAAAGTTAATGAGCAAGGACACCAAAACAAGGGCCAATACCAGCAGAAAGGATTGTGGGGAAGAATCTTACCCATTTCTCAACCCAGCCTTATCCTTAAACAGAACTGACAACTGGCACAGCTGAGAAACCTTACATATTTATATGTAAKATACTACAATTCCAGAAAGAATTGAACAATTAATCATTTATAGCAGCCTGAAATCAGTGATTAGTGGGAAGTTTACCATGCTGATTGCAAACTCTCTACAGCATTAGAATACCATGTGAGATTTGGTTTGTGATCTCATCCATATTATAGCAACTTCAGAATTTTTAAAAGTAACCGGTAATTTTTCTCTTTTTGCCCTGTGCTGAAATAATTCCTGCCCTCAATATTTGTAGTTGCAACATGACTRGTGATCTTAGGCAAATATAGCTTCCACCTATAACTGCAGTGGAAACTCAGAGMAATTTTCTATCAAAAACATCAAAATCAAAATGCTTGTTTGAATTTTGGTAGAAAGGGGAAATAACTACGGACAATCCTCCAAATTCCAAGATTTTATCCTCTCCCTGAGTGTAAAAAAAATGACAAACTACTTCTCCTTGCCCACATCTGATTCACAGTTCAAATCCTTATACTGCCCATGATTCATACTTCAAGGAGTTATCCTCATTATTACTGTTGACTATTACTGTTATGTGTATATTTCATATCCTTTGGGGGAAGTGGGACTAAAAATTGGGATTTGGTTTGCAAACAAAGAGTGTGTAGGCAAAGACTTGCTGAGGATGTGAGTCTCTTGTCAAGCCAGACAGGAGGAGGTCTGTGTGTTATCTCTGCTCTCAGTGCATGGCTGAAGCCAGGTCACCACTGGCTCTTGTAAGGCTGTGTCACCTGTTTGTGACATGCTACAATTCACCTCTGTCAGGGGAAGAGGATTCCTGCTTTTGGGGAACTGTACTCTGAGCACACCAGGAAATCAGCACAACTGGAGTGTTAAAACAGAGAAGTAGATGTGTATAATTTCTGAGAGAGGGGTGGGAGACTGAAGAGCAGAAAATGAGAGGGTGGACTGTGAAGTGACAAACTCTGTGTCAGAGGGGAAGGAGCATCATAGTGTGGGGGGGAGGATAAATACAGGGATGTGAGAAACAAGGTTGGGGCCTGGGAATGGCATTTGGGTGTTCATGACAGATTGAGTGAAAACAGAATTTGGCAGGGCTTTCTGGACCACATTTCTTTCTCTGCTCAGTGTGCTTGGATCAAGAGTGAACGGCACTGCTCCCTACAGTATCTCAGTTACTGCATCTATTACCCTGCTGACCCAAGATCCTTTTAAAATAATGAGACTAAACTTTTCCCTCCTATATTCATATAACTCAGCAGCTTAACTTGAATCTTCAAAACTAAGGGCTTCCAAAAATATCTGTCTGGGTAGAGAAGATGAATCCATGTTGAAATACATGAAATAAGTGTTCCCAGGCTTGCCTCTCATTCCCACCTTGGGTTGCCTCACAAGAAGCCTTGTCTCAAGGCCTTGGCTCCCCTGCCTGTGGATCCACTCTGTGTACCAGATGCAGATGCTGAGCCTGGTCTGCCATCCCACAAAGGTGAGATGCAGGACACAGGAAAATAAAGACCAGAGTTGCTACTCCTTAAAATGCAAGTGCCTGAGGTAGGATATTTTGTGGTGAATATTTACAACCTCCTCTGGTTAAAGCCTTCTYCTTGCCAGGAGAACTTCGCAGCATGCAGCATTTCTTTCTCTTGCATTGACTGCCAAGACTCAGGGTGATGGAAAAAAAAACAGGTCCAGGAGAAAGCAAGTCTGAGAGGTGAAAATGGAGATAGCAGCAACAGGGAAACAACATTGTGAAGTACAAGGGTGTGGTCAGAAGGGTCTGGAAAAAACAAGGCCCTTCAGCCCAGCTGTGCAGGTGAGGAGGAAGCACAGGGATGTTGTGAGTGGTCCATGCAGGAAAATAAAGCAAATTGTATTTGAATGTGACAAACCAGCCGTCAAACACGGCAGTGAACACGACTTTGTCAATGGATTCTGACATGGAGAGGGATTCATGGTATGGGAAGGGGCAGATGGTGAGGCAGGAAGCTCTCACTGAGGGAGAGWGGAGAAAAGTCTCAACCTTACTGCCTTCCAGATGCAGGAACAGTGTCCCTGCATGTCTGGGAATGGGGAATGCACACATTCCAGGCATCTGAAAATTCAGTCATAATCTACAGTCTACTGTAACAAAAGATGTCTATTAAGCACCTTCCTAGGGTAAATCAGGGTATGAAATCATGATGCAGTTGTTGTTATAGTAACTGCATACTTATGCAGTGTTTCYGTTTAACAAACATGAGATAAATTATTCTTTCAAGAAAAGGAGACAATTACGAGAGCTTTCAGAGATGAACTGTGCATTTGCACTGAGTTTAGATGAGATCTAACGTGTAGAAGTTTTACATCTGTATTTTCTCATTGCAATTTAAACAAGTTCCCTGAATAAAATTACACAGAAATGGGCAGCAAAGTTGCAAGTCATATKGCATGCCCTTGCTCTGTCTAATTCCATCAGGATGTTTACTTCTATTTCCTGATTCATCCTATGAAAAGCTTTTCTCCCCTTGAAGACCAGCGATGAAATTAAAAATAGTGGCCCCCAGATGATCACAAAAATATCRATTCTCAGTTTATTATTTGCAACACTTTGCAAGAATATCCAGAATTCAGAATGTTCCACCTAACAAAAATTTTGTCATTATTATTTTATTTAGCAGTGAATGGACATACACACAAACAGAAATGGCAGGGTTGCATGTGAAATTGATGACAAGAAAGAGTATAGAAAAAAAAATATTACTTAAAATTATATTTAGAAAATGTGAACTTCCTTTTAAAAAATGTTAATGATTATTTACAGAGCCATCCTTGTTTAGTGATGGTGAATATAGAACTCAAAACCATGAAATAAAATAAAAATAAAAAGGTGACAATTTTTTTTTTCTCAGCATCATCACTGAAGAGAATGACATGCCTGTGTCATGAAAGGCTCATTACGAGGTTCATCATCCAATCCAAAATATAAACATATAAACTCTGCATAGTAAGATGAATTGCATACAGGAACATTTGAATGGACCATTAAAATAAAAATAAAGTAAATAAATAGTGAGTCTTCAGGAAAAAAAAATAGTTTTAAGTAAACCTGGATTTCTGAAAATGTGTTGCTCTGGTACTGATATTCAAAAAGGATGAGCTAAAAAGTCCTAGTAATTATAGGCCAGTTACCCAGACATCAAACTCAGACAATATAATGAAAAAGTCAATATGATTTTCCATTAATAGAGAATCAGAGAGAGGGACTCTAATTCATGTCAGTCAATGTGGTTTTATGGAAAACACATTTTGTCAAATAGTTTAGATTTCATTATTTGATAAGACTACAAATTTGCTTGATAAAGGTAGCTCCTTGTATGTAATACATGCACATTTTAGTGTGGCATATGTCTTGTATCAGATGAGGAGGTGATTTAAAAAAAAATTACAAGTATCTATAGGATTCATATTAAATGCATTCTGAGTTTGCTGATGAAAAACTTTTAAATGTTTGCTAATGAAAAATAATCCCTGGATACACTAATAATCAATATAAGTATTTCATGYTCACTGTTTGAGAAAGGAATTGCTACAGGAAAAAAAAATCTCCTAGAAAAATGGAAGGCACATGAAGAGGGAAGTCCTTCTCACTCTCCACAAACTCTTTGCTRGGAGGTTGCAGTGAGGTGGGCATGGATTCCTTCTTCCAGATATCAAAGGATAAAGTGAGGGGAAATGGCCTCAAATAGTGTGAGGGAGGAGGTAGTTKGGATATTAGAGAAAATTTCTTTACCTCTGGGGTGTCCAGGAATTGAAACTGGCTGCCCAGAGCAGTGGTGGAGTCACCATGCATGAAAATATTTAAAAGACATGTAAAGCTGATACCTAGGGGTGTGATTTGGAGGTGGAGTTCAGTGCTGGTTTAATGGTTTGACTATATGATCTTAAATTTCTTCTCTAACCTAAAAATTCTATAATTCTATGACCCTGTGATTCTATGATAAGGGCCCAGTTGTCTACCAGATACTTCATTTGCATCAGGTACTAAGAGAAACAGACAAAARGAAATTCTCTCTCATTTTATTTGCCAACTTCTGCCAAAAAAAAAAAATTGATGGTAGTGAAGGTGAGCAGTAAGTATATAAGTGGAATTTTTTGGACTGGGTGTGGTAGTATTGGAAGACGGAATATTGCATGGAGCTCATGTGCTTGTGCCTTACAGAGGAACTTACAAACTGGTGATGAAACAAATAAGGAACAAACTGCTTTGGCATCTACCAAATACACTTTAKAGTGGAAATTGTAAGAGTCTAGGTGAATTTCTTTATCAAAACAAGGTTARTTGTGACATCTACAATTTGTAAGTTTGACCAGAGACAATGGTGTATAACAGACATTTCTTCTRCTTTGTCAGAGCCATAACAAGAAATACTGACTAGGTAAAAAAAGGGGTGAATTTCACTCTAAAACTGAGACAAATTTCCATCTTGAAGGGCAAAAATGATCAGTGATCATTAGCAATCAATGATGAAGGAMAACATGGTTGATGTAGAATGAATAGATCAGAGATAAACAGAAAGTCAGATGAAATGATCCGTAGTTAAACATTGAGGGGTTTACTTGGTTTGAACTAGAATTTGTCATTCCATTATTTAAGCATCACAAAATAGCATGCTATAAGAAGTTCAATATACATCTTACAATCATCTTCCTGCCTGCAGCTGCATTTTATTTGTAGTTTTATTTTCTGACTCATGCAGCAAGAAATTGTACTTCCTGTTGTAATTTGCATAGTTGTTTGTCTCTAGTTAAATAATACCCATAAATCCCYTTGCAAGTTTTATCAAATATGACATAAAAGGAAAAATGTAGAATCAAAGGTTAATTTAATGTTACAGAGATTTTTCATGGTGATTTAGTATTAATGATGGCAGTTTATGAACCATGTTTAATTAAATGAATGTGGGAGATAAAAATCACCCTTGTGTTTTGCTTTAGTTAAAATTATAGCCTTTGAAGCTCAAATGAGGTTGTGAATAAACTTCATTCTGATCTCCAGTGAGGTATGTCTTTAGATAACAATGAGGGTACATTCTATAAAGTCTATAATCAGATTAAACTTCAGCTTAAAAGAGGTGTGACTTTTCTGAAATGTCTTTTATTGACAGAGCTACAGAGAATGGTGTCAGCTGCATATCTGGTCTATTTGGATGTGTATAAGAGACAGGAGCTACAGAGAATGGTGTCAGCTGCATATCTGGTCTATTTGTCTCTGTGTGGGGTTTGGCAAACAGGTAACCTTCATTGACCTGTGACACACATTGCACACAAAGATGATGCTCAGGCCCTGGGAACAGCAAGGCCCCCTGAGAGGAAATGCTAAAAACACTTCTGAAATTGCGTCTCCTGCTGCTCCAGGTAACATTGGAGTGGTTGCTTCACAGTTGCATTTGGAAGTTGGTCTTACAGGGACAGTGGTTTAAATAATGGGTTTTAGCAGTCCATGACACATCTTTGTACAGTTGCATCATTCCAGGATCACTGTACAGAAAACTACTGAAATAGGTATGGAAGGTAAATAAACAAAATACAAAAAGGCTGACCTGAAAAGAAAGACAAAGGATATGCTTTTGTTGTCTTTTACCTACCTGGTCAACCAGGAAGGAGTCACCATTAAAAGATGCATTCTGTGAATATGCATCACCATTTTGTATTGCATAGAATCACAGAATAGAATCCCTGAGTTGGAAGAGACCCAGAGATCACTGAGTTCAGCTCCTGACCCTGCACAGACCCCCAGCAATCCCACCCTGGGCATCCCTGAGAGCATTGTCAAACCCTCCTGGAGCTCTGGCAGCCTCGGGGCTGTGCCCATTCCCTGGTGAGCCTGGGCAGTGCCAGCACCCTCTGGGGGAAGAACCTCTCCCTGATATCCAACCTWAACCTCCCCTGGCAGAGCTCCAGCCATTCCCTCACAAACATAGGAAAGATTTCCTTCTGCTACCACAGAGCTGTGCTGCCGTTTGTCTGCTCCTCACAAATCTGATATCTGTTTTGATCAGTCCTGTTTAAGCTATAGCTGTAAGGAATACAAACAGSATGTATAGAAGGAGGTCTGCTTAATGATATCAGAAACCTGCTCTGATCCCCAGACTCCCACATGTTGCTGAGCTCCAGCCTGGACCATCTTGCACCTCTATTTGCAGCTCAGTACACGTGCATTTCCGTATGGCTACTTAAAGGCTCTACCCTGTCACCTTCTTTTCAGATSTCATTTTTGGCATGACAGAATTTAAATAGAAAATTAAGTATCAAAAATTACTTGAATTGTTAGAAACAGGCATTGTGGTGAGAATTAGGTTAACTTCTACAGCGAGATTATTGCTGTTTAGTTCCAAAACAAACAGCTTAGAGGCTTCCCTCCACAGAGCTTGTCCAAATTTTTATTCTTTTTTAAAACTTTTCATTTTATATCCATAAAAATAAGTAAATATAAGGATTTAAAAAATAAATTATCTATTATATGCAACTATACCTTCATACATCTATAGGATACTTGTAGTCTCTGTAATTATTCCTGGCAATTTATTGAAAAATTTTTACATCTTTGAGGTGGGAGAATTCTACTGGCACCAAGATTCTGAACTTCTGCTTCAGAATACCTACGCTTCAGAATAAGAAGTTGCTGTGACAAGTAACAATYATTAATTTAATAAGGGTTTAGCTAATTTGCTTCAAGTCCTTGGACAATTCCTATGAAGGCTTTTCTTTTTCTTACCTTCTGACGAAATTGATGTGACTTGTACTTCCCTGAACAACAGAGGTGGTGTGATCTTATATTTATGCTTTGAGGCTCTAGCAGAGAAAGATTCAGATATAATTTAAGTACATGAGGGGGAAAATCACCAACAAAGAAAAAGAAGGAATACTGCAGTACAGAGATTAAAGCACACAGATATGTGAACTAATCACAATAGAGTTGCTTTAGTTATTTAAATTCAATTACTGTATATTGATTTTTTTTTTATTTTAAAACAACTGAGAATTCTCTCTCCATATCTTCTGCCTGCTATGCTTTCTCCACAGACAGATAAATAAAGAAGAGAGTCTTTGTTGGTGTCCTATTTAGTGGTGTAAATATGTAATCTGGGAGGCAATCTAATACCTTCTGGAAATAAAAATTGCATGTATAGTAAAGAATGCAGGTGATTTGCAGCCCCTCATAACTGATTCCCATCCTGCTTGCCCTGCAGTGCACGTGGCACCTTGGAAAGTTTATCTTCCAGCAAGACATCCCCAAGAGCTCCATCTTCAAGAGAGCACCCATCTGTGCTGTCAGACGGGATGTCACTGCTCAAGGAGGGCGAAAGGAGAATGGGAGTCGGTGTTCGAGGGGAGTAACCACTCTACAATTCCACAGATCTTGCTAATTTCAGTGGGGGTCTTTACAGTGAATGTTTTGAGGGTGAGAAAGGGGAGGCTTGGTTGCCCAACACCAGAAACATTTCTGCTTCCTGGCATTCCACTCCTRAATAGTCCATGGGTTCCATTTGGCCACATTTGATACAGTCATAGAACTGACAGAATTGTTTGTGTTGGGAAAGATGTCTGAGATTACTTAGCCAGGAGACCACATAACCTGCTYTGTTTGCCCCTTCAACATTAATTGAGCTCTCTTTAATTTTCAAATATAGATATGTGGGAAATGAATTTGTATAGAGTTCTCAGGGCCTGATAGAAGGCCCACACAGTGTGCATCTGTATGTAAACATTGAGATAAGAAATGCTGACTTAGAAATGCCATGGGATAGGACAGACATTGCTGAGAGAGAAATGGAGCTAGAAACAAGTTTCAAAGGATGGCCTTGCAAATAAGACTAGATACTTTGGAGAAATAGAACTATGAAAGATGCATTATAGTAGGACCCACAAGGGGTAGTTTTAGATGATTGGCTTTAAGGCATTTACAGCATGATATGGCAAAAGCTGGTAGACCAGGAAATACTTCTARTGTTTTGAAATTAAGAAATAGTTGGCTTGATTGTGATGGCATAACATCTGTATTGTCTCACCCTTCTCAYGAGACTGAAAATGGAATAAAAGTTTTTAAAACACCTCTCAATCTAGCTCAGAAAAAATAATAATCTGACRTGTATGTATATATGTATATACATATATATATGTGTATGTATGTATATGCATATAGTGGAAAGTGATCAGCTCTTCAAATCTGATATGTTTCCATCAGAAAAGCAGAGAAATGAGAGGAAAAAGTTGAAATAATGGATCACAATTTCACCACACTATATGAACACAGTCCTTCCTGTGTCTGAAGGGACCTTGCAAGAAGGACGGAGAGAGAGAGACTGTTTACCAAGGCATGCAGAGACAGGAGAAGGGGGAAYGGCTYCAAACTGAAAGASAAGGGATTAGATTGGATATTAGGAAAAAAAGAKTCTTCCCTGTGAGGGTGATGAGGCCCTGSCACAGATTGCCCGGTGAGGCCCTGGCACGGGTTGCCCAGAGAASCTGTGGCTGTCCAACCCCTGGAAGTGTCCAAGGCCAGGCTGGACARGGGTSRGAGTGACCKGGGATAGTGGAAGGTCTCCCTGACTACAGCCCCAGATTTGGAACTCTATGATCTCTGAGGTCAGTTCCACCCAAGGCCATTCCATAATTTTATGAATCTTCAGTTCTMAACACAGTCATTAGCCTAGCTGCTGCTAGGCTCTATGGATGTTTCAGAAATACAATTTCTGTGAAACAAGAAAAGTGAGATTGTTAGTGGACAGATTTTTAAGATTCTTATTAAAAGGGGAAGTTTCCAACTTTTATATCTATGCTGATTTCTTGGCACTATTTCTCATAACCGCATTTAACCTTCCGGAGATGATCTATGATCTGGTTATATTATTGGGACAAACGGAGCCAATAATTTGAATAAATGGGAAAGGTGGCATTACTTGTATCACCTTTTGGGTTATCAGCCTAATATTAAATGACTAAAGTCTGTACATTCTGACTCAGACACTTACCAATATCATGAGATATTGAAAGTAAATTTTATTATGAGTCACACTGCTGCTACCTTTTCCAGTATTGGCTATGCTCTGCATAAGAGTTTGTATAAGCTTAAAACCCTTAAATGTCACATCCGAGCTTAGCCCAGAATGATTGTATCCTCAGACAAAGATGGTAATTTGAGATGATGAGTGAAGAATCAACTAAAAATAGGTTATGAGACTTCTGATGATGTACTTTCTGTTTCCTCTTCTTACTTTATATTTTTCTCCCATGGGTGCTTCATAAATACTTCTCTATCTTTGAAAGTTTTGTGAGAGGTGAATATAGCTGGAGACAAGTTTTCCTGGGGAGGACTCAGTGTCACTATATTGATYTGGTCAGTAGCTTTGGTGTGCTGGRACATCAAGTAGTGCTGTAAACCAGTAGTGTTGATGAAAGGAGTYTGGACAATTTTCAGCAAAGATACACAATTTCATTAATTTTTTAGCTTTGAAAATATTTAAGGAGAGACCAGAAACTGAGTGCACACAGCTGTTCTTCTCATAGCTGTAAAATCCAATGGAATTCAATCTGTTATGGTCACTGAATTAGCAGAGAGGACGCTGCCCCAGTGCTGAGCTGCCTCCTCCAGAGACAAAAGAAGCAGAGACATATCCTTCAGGTATCAAAATGTTCTTTCTGCCTCTTCCTTCTCTGCAGCACTTTTCTGCATTAAACTGAAAGCTTCTCATTTCCAGTACTGTAAATCTGACACATTTCATGACTGTTAGGTCCACTTGCCTATAATAAAAATCACAGTTGTTGGAAAATATAGAAAAATGGAAATATTCTGAAGATGTGCTGTACCTCAAAATCAACCAGAATGCTTCAAGCACTATATCTCTACTTCAGATGCTGTATTTATCAGCTAAATAATAAATGTGGTCAGTTTTTGTTACACTGTTTGATGGAATTGCAGCATTTCCTTGTAAGCTTTTTGCTAACTACTAGGCTTGGTGCTGTTGTATGAAAAGAAGTTCCTTCACATTCCCTTGGAAATAAGGGAGGGTGGTGGTGGTGTAGATTGGTAACAATCCCTAGAAACTATTGCAGCCTGTGACCCACACCACCACAGACACACAAAAAGAGCTCCTTTGTACAAGAACTCTGCTGCAAAGTAACCCAGGTGTAATCTGGGGTGGGGATGGCKGGGCACTGGCACAGGCTGCCCAGAGAAGCTGTGGCYGCCCCATCCCTGGAAAAGCTCAAGGCCAGGTTGSATGGGACTCTGAACAGCCAGGGATAGTGGAAGGTGTCCCTGCCTGTGGCAGATGGGGTTGAAATGAGGTGGTCTTTGGGGCCCCTTCCAACCCAAATGAGTTTATGCTTCAATGATTCTAGAAACAAATGCAATGTTATTGATTCAAACTCTTCAATTAATTTGGCAGAACTAGGTATTTATTTGTTTCTGTCTTCAGATTAGAAAGCAAAATAAATTACTTTTAAATTAAATCACAGAAATTAACAAGAGTTGCTGCCAGTTTAATAGTGTTAATATAAAAATTAACTTGAACTATTTGATTTCTGCATGTATTTTCATAATCTCCAGGTCTATTGAGGTTAAATCATTCTCCTTTCCTCCTTTATTTAATGAATTTATTAAAAAAGCAAACAAAATTTTATTAATTTAATACTTCTATGTACAACACTGGAAAACTGATTAAGAATAAATAAAAAATTAGTTTAGCATTCCATTTAACATGATAGTTTTATTTCAATAATTACTTCATTGAAACACTTTTAATTATCTTGCAAATAAAAAAAAAAAAGAAAATTGTCCTCACATTTCATACTGAGAAAATTATTACTCTATTTTACACATACTTTTGCCTAAAGATGTTTGGCAGTTCAATTTGCTAAGTGTACTGCAAAGAAATGACTGAGGTAAGAGCCAAACTCGTATTCCTAGGTATTTATTTGGGATTTAGCCACACACCCAGGCTTCCTAAAGAGAGAAAAATGCTTCTGCTGGATGAAACCTGGTGCTCCTCTAAAACCATTAAGTTCTCTGAAGGTGGCCCATGTAAGCTGGTTGCCATTGCAAATGTACTTCTCTACTGCACCAGGAAAATCCCTTGGGTTCATCTCCAGTGGAACCAAGTGGATATCCAAGAGGATAAACACAATCTAAAGAACACTGACAGGCCAGTTTTGAATWGGGTTTAAAGATCAGCTTTTTTGGTAAACTCTTGGTTTTTAAAGGAAACATTCAGCACTCTAACATAGTGTGTAATACTAACTTTTCTAGTATTATACATAATGGTTCCTTTCCCATTAAAAATGTTCTAATGGCATATACAGGCCTTGCAAATGTTTATATTTCATGTAGATTTTGGAATTTAACATGTAATTTTCCCCAYTGATATGCCATCAGTTTACACAATTACTGTATTTAAATTTCAGGTTGGGTTTGGCATTTTTTAAATCTCATTCCTTATACAGATTACCACTCTAGGTTTTTGTTTTGTTTTGTTTTATTGTCTTTAAAAGCAAGAAAAATATGTTCATAYTGAAACAGATGATTTTATGAACCATGCACTGTGAAGACAGGAGGTTTAGTGGATGGTATCTCTTCATTTATTTTTCTCAGTGCTTATAGWTGATGCAGAAAATAATAAGCAAATTGTTCTCTTCATTCTGTATTATCTTGCCCAATTGTGTGTGTCTGCATCAATTACTTTATGACTATATCAGCAATATTATCATTGTCTTTGAATTTTGTCCTTGTTAAATTAATAGGAACATGATTTTGTGGAGAAGAGAAAATAAAAGTCTATTTTGTCTGAAATGTTTAGTCATTAGCATACTTCAGTGATATAAATGCTAACAGAGATTATCATTTTGCCTGTAAAAGGGCTCATTATTTCACCATAAAGGTATGTCTGTTTTGCTAATAATTAGACTTTCTGATAATAATGTTGTAAGAGTCTTTGATGTACACATATAAAATGAACATCACACTGTTATTTTGTGACAATAATTAATGGTGGCTAAACTGCACTTTTCGCAGAATCACAGAATCATTAATGTTGGAAAAGATCTTCAAGATCAGAGTCCAATCTGTGACTAATCCCTGTCTTGTCACCCACACCAGAGCACTGAGTGACTCATCCAGACATTCCCTGGAAACTTCCAGGGGTGGGGGGATTCCACCACCTCCCTGGGCAGCTTCCAGTGTTTATTAACACTTTCTGTGAAGGAATTCCTCATGGTGCTCAACCRGAATCTCCCGTGGTGCAACGAGTTTATGTCCTCTTATCCTGTCCCTTCTTCCCTGGGAGCAGAACCCATCCTCCCCTGGCTGCACTCTTTTTCAGGGAATTCTGGAGAGCCAGAAGGTCCCCCCTGAGCCTTCTTTTTTCCAGATTGARCAACCCCAGCTTCCTCTGCTGCTCCTCACAGGATTTACCCTCTAGAGACTTGACCAGCTTTACTCACTTTCTCTGGACTCAGAGTGTCATCTTGCATCCTTAAAGGAAAAGGGTGACCACAAATYAGCAATACATACAGTTCAATTGTCAATTTAATCACTTATTGTATATTTAGGRATTTCACTGGAAGATATCTAGCTATTTTTAGCATGTCTGCTCAGGCAAACATGRGAAATGTCTTAAATATTTGCTGCATGTTCATCCAAAGAGTAGTAGCAGTTAGTGCCTCCAGAGTTTCGTAATTAATACTGATGAAGCTTTAAGGCTGATTTGCTTTAAATGCCAGTTGATTGACAGGAGCATCTTGTAAAGAATGCTCAGATTACAAAAATTTGAATTGTGAGAATTTGGCCTGGCAGCAACATTTTTTTTCATTCAAGGTGGTTTAATGTGTGTCAAATTCCCAACCGCCTGCATACTCAGCCAAGATGATTCAGCAGGCATTTTTTACCATATGCTAGTAAATAGAATGAATCATGATCTTTAGTCTGTATGAAGACAAGGTAAATACCTGTCTTACATCCATGGCTAAACACTCTTACTGCTTCCTGCAGTACAGAGTGGCCTGGTCCAGACTCTCTTGAGTGACATCTGTAAAGGAATTAAGCACACTACACTGAGGAAGCTGGTCTAGGAATACTCCAGTAATAATGTTCCAGCCTTAAGGAGGCAGGAATTTGAGATCAAAATCACAATATTTTCCTCGTTGCCTTTAAAGATTCAGTATCAATGAGAGAGASAAAAGATATCCACTCTAGAATCACAACCAACACGTACAGGARCCTGCAGATAGCTGAGAAGTTACAGAGACAGTGGAGACAAACTCTTCTCTTATAGGAAAGATGGTAAAACAACATCAAACAGCATTAAGGTGGGGCTCATAAAGCTCAAGCTGAACATGTGGAAAAGTTTCCTGACTAGCAGTAGAAAGTGTGTCACTGAAACATGTTTCCCAGAGGACTTGTTGAATGATAGTCCTGATTCATGTGGGAGGTTTGGATGACATCAGGAGGGATCCCATCAAATCAACAGTTCTGCAAGTGGCTGGCAATATTAAAAATGGCATTACACAGCTCAAAAGTGAYAACGAATCTCTAGAAGAGTGACTAATAGAGTGAGGAGTTGAACTTCTGTTGTCACTAAAATCCCAGTTTTGCATCATTGTTCAGCCTTGACATTCAGCATTGTCCTCTTTTGCTAGAAGGGCTGTGAGTGTTTGTCCTTCACTGGTGCATCCTGTGGTTGAATAGATCTCTTTAAAAGGAGAAAAAAAGTTCTTTCCTACAACCAGCTGAGATTGGGCAGATGGAAACATTTCACATTGGGATCATCTTCTAGAATATGTGGGCTGAAGATGATCCATGAGTGAGAAGGAWCAGTGTCTGCAGAACAATACATTGTATAGAAAATCTCAAATWAATAGCAAATCTGCACACCATTCCAAGTAGGTGAATTGAGGATAAAAGTGACAGGAACTGACCTGTCCAGCAAAAAGAAGGTTGAGGATTTACTTATTATTTTGTCTTATGCAACAGGAATTTCTTATTTTATCTTTTTGATCCATCATACTAGAACTTAGATTGAGATGTTCATAAATTTTTTGTCATGTTCATCTTTAAGAGAGCAGACCCTCCAGATCCACTTATTTCCACCATATCATTAAGGGTATTGCTTTATCTATGGGTAGCAGATGTCTTTTCCTGAGCTTCATCTACAGAGAGTGACAGAGGGCTGAAGGTTTATTGCTAGTGACTGAAGGAGAGAGGGAACACAGGTGTCCTCTTGCTGAGCCCATTTGATTAGAAAGACTGAACAATCCATAGTTTCTTTTGTAAGTAAATAACAAGAACATCCAAATACTTAGTAGTAATAGAAAATTTAAAACATTTGTACTTGAGGTAGAAAAGGAAAGATAATTAAGAGGAAACTAAATTTCTTTTTTTTTTCAAGAGGGATTTTTTTTAAACTTTGTAAATAGGGTCATGGAGAGGTTGAGAAAATGGGAAAATATGTTAAAGCAAGGCAATTTTTGTAAAGAATAATAAATTTTTACTCAGATATTACTATGAAATTTGAGGAATAATTAAAAATTTAGACTATATTTAGCTCATCAATAATCTAAACCATAAGAATAAAATATGTAAAAAAAAATAAAATATGTAGAAAAAGGAAACAAAGTTGAGACAAATATGGAAGTATTTCATGACTGTGTGTAGATAAATGAAAACATGAAAGGAAAAGAAATTAATTGATTATTGAGCAGTATACCAAGGAGAAGTCTTCTGAAAGAGGGAAAGAAATTACACATAGCTGAAGACAGCCTGGATGTCATTCTTGAAAAAAAATATTCGCCAAAAAGTTTCATATGCATTTAGAAAAAGCAGGTCCTGCCTGAGCAGCCTGGTCTCTGATGGGCAGTGAYGGCCTGCTGGSTGAGGGACAGGCTGTGGCTGTGCCTGCACTCCAGCAAAGCCTTTGGCTCCGTCTCCCACGGCATCTCCTGGAAAAGCTGCAGCTCAGGGCCTGGGCAGGTTCATCCTCTCTGGGCTGGGAGCTGGCTGAGGGCCTGGCCCAGAGGGTGCTGGGGMTGGGGCCACATCCAGCTGGGAGCTGCTCACCGTGCTGTGCCAGGGATCAGTGCTGGGTCAGCCCTGTTTAAAATCTTTWCTGGGGATCTGGATGAGGGGATCGAGTCTACYCATGGTAAATTCATGGAGGACACCAGGCTGGGTGGGAGTGTGGATCTGCTGGGGGCAGGAAGGCTCTGCAGAGGGGTCTGGGCAGGCTGGWTCCATGGCCTGAGGCCAATGGTGTGARGGGCACCAAGGAGAAGAGCTGGGTCCTGCTTTGGGTSTCACCATTCCCTGCAGCTYCAGGCTGGGCAGAGGGGCTGGAAAGGGCCCTTTGGGAAAGGCCCTGGGGGTGCTGGTGCCAGGGGCTGGACACGAGCCCAGGGTGCCCAGGGGGGCAAGAGGCCAATGACTTCCTGACTCTTATCAAAGCAGCATGTCCAGCAGGACCAGGGCAGTGATTGAACCTCTGTAGTCAGCASAGCTGAGGCTACACCTAAAATCCTGTGCTCAGTTTTGGGCCTCTCACTATTCAAAAGACATTGAGAGGCTGTAGCTGGAGAAGGATATGGAGACCAAGTAAYACAAGGAGTGGCTGAGGSAGATGGGAAGACTCATSCTGGAGAAAAGGARKTTCAGGGGGGAGCTTCTGTCTCTGAACAACTCCTTGACAGAAGGGGCAGCCAGGTGGAGATTGGGGTCTGCTCACAGGCAACTAGAAATAGGACAAGAGGAAATGGCCTTAAGTTGCATTAGGGGAAGTTCAGGTTGTACAGMATGAGAATTTCTTCACMGAAAGGGTTGCTAAGTGTTAGAAAGGGGCTGCCCAGGCAGCCCAGGCAGAAGTCACTATCCCTAGGGGTGTTCAAGAAACCCCTGGACATATCATTTAGTGCTTTGGTCAGGCTGACCAGGTGGTATTCAGTCACAGGTTCGACTCGATGATCTTGGAGCTCTTTTGCAAAATTAATGATTCTTTTATTATGTGATGCTATGAAAAAKTTTCTCAGTTTTTTGATTAAAAGGTAGGAAACACTAACATTTCTCGAGCAT
This sequence comes from Sporophila hypoxantha, assembly GCA_002167245.1. Taxonomy (NCBI): domain Eukaryota; kingdom Metazoa; phylum Chordata; class Aves; order Passeriformes; family Thraupidae; genus Sporophila; species Sporophila hypoxantha. Next base: position 3,281,449 of record NDFG01000256.1, on the reverse strand, counting down.
TAATGGAATATTATCCAAGGGACAGAAAAAGTTAAACTATTCAGACAAAGCAAATATATTTAAGACAGTATGTAAGAAATCTTTCTGTCTCTATAAGAAATCTAATCTGTCATTAAGTCTGAGAATGTCTGGAAATATAAATACAAACACCCCTATTTATTTAAGAATGTATTTTTTCTTATGCACGTAAACTGGGCATTGTCAGTCACTGTAATTTAAGTTCTAAGAAAAATGATGGAGCACATAAGCAGTGACATATAAAACCACAAAGGAATAAGGAGATGATCAGCATCCATCAAGGATTTATTGAAAACAAGCAAGTCAAAGAAATGTATGTTACTTCTGAGAAATTCTTCAAGGTTCCCTTGGGTGCAGGAAGCCTAAATGCTTGATGCATCTGACAAAGTTTGTATAATAAAAGTTATGATCACACTGAGTTAAAAAGTTAGTCTGTCAGAAGAGAATAATGGCATTCAGCTACCAAACTGATGCAAAACCCCACCATGCTGTTCAAGAAAGTCTGGTGGRAAGAAGACACCATATGCACTAAATGGATCATGACTGACTAAAACAGCAGCTCTGTAAATAAAACTCTAGATTTTAGCATAACCTTGGTGGAGAGAAGTAGCTGCAACCTTAAATTACAGCAAAGGTATCTTTGCTTCAGTATTAAGTACAGTTTTTTGGTTTTTTTTCAAATTAGCGACATCATCATAAGTAATAAGAATCCCAAATAGAACACAGGATCAAAAAGTGGGTTTGGATTTTTCAACATCAAGTGTCTTTAAAAACAAATTAGACAGATGTCCATCAGAAATGATGTAGAAATAGCCAATCTTGCCTTAGGGAAGGGGAATACTCTGGGGACAGCTATCATATCAATCACTTCTGTGCCTCAAGCACTGATGCATGCATATCCCATAGTGTTTTACTGCTGGTGACCACAAACAGAGATGTGCTGGAATATTGCTGTTGCCATTAGTTTAATCTGGCCAAAAACATTATCTTTTAAACCAAGCTCTTTTTTTTCAAGATCAAGGACTGGAAAATGCAGACCCAGATTGTAAAGAAAGCTGGTTTTTCCTCAGTTTTGTGATATGGCACTCACATCAAACTTCTATGTCCATAAGAATGCCACAGTTAAGTAGTCATCTACAAACTTAATTGGACACAGACAAATAATATGAGTATGATAAGATTGTACTTGTGCTTTTGACTCTTAAAATAGGTGTGGATAAGAGTTTTATTTCCTAAACTGAAGATAACACCATTTTTTTCTATCAGTAGAGTGCATGAAAAAACTGTAACCACTATTCCACTCAATATGTGAGAAGTTTCCATAAAAATATGCAGCACAATACTCCACCAGGCCTTTCATTGTCCATCCCAGCTCTCGTAATCAATTGCAACATAAAGAGCTGAATTAGTTTGTTCATATGTCAAAAAGATTCATATTTAATTACAATGTGATCTTGTATGCCTTTAATGGATGTGTTGATGTGATAGCAATAATAATAATAATAGTAATAATAGCACTTTGCAATTCTGTAATTGCATTCTGATTATACTAACATGATTTACAAACACTAATTATGTGAGCCTTTCAAAGCTCTTGTAACAAACGTGGAAGGCCCGTATTCAGCAATTGCAATAATACTTCTCTTTCAGAAAGAATTTCCTGCAGACTTCCACACAATCTATAACAAAGAAAACACAGGAATATGAGCATTTTGTCAAAGACTAGTGTGCTGAAGATATAGATATTATTTTTATCCTTATTAAGATACTTTTTTTTCTTCCATGTCATTGTGTCACCCTGCAATGAAAACTTTAATTTTTCTTGGCTTATTTGGAAAACAAAAGTAAGTTTGCAAATTGCAAACTTTGCAACTCATTCATAATCAATGTAAGTAGCTTATTAAATATTAATTTGTTGGGAAAATCTCAGTATCTTTCCTCTTCACTCTGTTCACTGTTTTATGTCACCTGTATGCTATTTTTTCTCTCACTTGACAGTTTGATTTCCATGGCATATTAATATGTTTAAAGTAGCCATTATGCAAATACCAAAGCTGAAATTTACTTCTCATAGGGATGTTATTTCAAAGCATGGCACATTTCTCACACAGTTGCTGAAACACTTAAATAAAAAAAGAAAGGAATAAAGAGCAACTCTCAAAACTGTAGTTTGGATATGCACGCCTATTAGGAGCTAACTTTCTGGTTTACATCTGGAAACATCAATCTGTGCTCTCCTTCAGGGCCGCACTGCCCCAGGACATTCCATCATCCATTTAATTTCCTKCAGTGCAGTGTTATTCTTCCATGGAAACATTTTCTCCCTCCCTGCTGCCCTTTACCTCTGCTTTGCCTTCTTGAAGTGAGACCTTTAGATCTGGCAGAGATAAGGTACATTGTTTCAAAGTGGGTGTTTTACAGCTTGATGCTCTTTTTGTGCATTTTTAATGTCATTTTTGTGGCTCAGGGGCTTCTCTATGTAGTCTAAGTCAGGGTGTCTAAGTTAACAGAGGGTTTTTTTGTGAGATATTGGACCAATGAGCAAACTTTGTGGTAAGCTCACAATGTGGAACATCCCTTTAGCCTCTGCCTTTCAAGGAAAAGTAAAATCTGCTCAGCCACAGCCATGGGCCAACTTCTAAACTCCTCTAGTACCAAAAAGGAAAAATAAAACAAATGGTTGCATTATGGGAAATTTTGCAGGACTTTGTGTTCAGTTGATATTGTCCAYCCTACTTTATCCATTTCTATGTCTTTACCTCACTGTAGGACAAATTTCTGCTGATTTTAATGCAATGAATTAAAATGATTAATTTTATAAACTTATATTTCCTTCACAAAAAAAACCCAACCCCTAAACAAAACACGCAAACAAACAAAAAACTCACACCAAAAAACAGCCTTAGGTTTCCCTTCTTGTTTTTCTTTTTAGCAAAATATTTATTTTTTCTTCAATTAAATYTTTAGCTGTTTATTAAAAATCTTTCTATATCTGTAAAATACCTCTATGTAGCTTAAAGTAAGCGTAAAGATACACATATAAAACAGAGTCCATTGCTCATAAAAAAAAAATCTGCTTTATTTTTCATCTACTTAGATGAATCCCATAGGTAAACAGTAATACAAAATGTATTTATCTTTATATGATCTTCTAATCCCAACTGCTGTATTAGGTAATTTTTCACTTGTTTCACACRTGTCTTTTTATTGTCTGCATCAGAGCAAAACTATTGGTAATAAAGATTGATTGGAAGCAAAGTAGAACAGAGAGYTATCCCAGACTCCATGTCGTAGGATGAGGGGTTTAAGTAAACTGTAGTGAAAAARAAAAAGAGGAAAAAAAAAGAAAAAAAAAAAARRRRAARRAWYCYTKGGGRATCTCTTCCAACTCAAGATATTCTATGAACCTGTATTATGATAAAACCTACCTACCCTCCTAGTAGACAGTGCATTTGATTAACTCAATAAGTCTTTGGAAAGAAATAATTCACTGCATTTAATAAATATTTGAGCCCTTTTCCACAAGAATTTACCTAAATTCTTCTATTTTTATATGGACAACTCATAGACTTCTAAAGATAGGTACTGAATGAAARTTATCAAGAGATTGAAGGTCTTAGACTGACTTTTAAACTGCTGTGAATAGACAAAATAACGTGGTGTTTCAAGTGATTCTGGTTTTAACAAGAAGATCAATTCTCATTAACAATTTTTGCTGAATCCATTTAAAAAAAACACATTGTAGAAAACTGGAGATTATTTAAAATGGTGAAAAAAATCATTTAGTTGATGACTATTGAACTACTGCTGCCAATTATGAAAAATTCTTACTGAAGAAAAAAATATTATATCAAGAGAAACAAAGTCTCTGTCTCATGGCAACATAAAAGAATGTGAGGGAGTCTGYAAATGGCAGAATGTGTATTTGAAGATGATGAAAAATAGAGACAGAGAGCAATTGGCAAGAATTTGACAACATATGTGTGAGGTTTGCATTCAAAATAACAAAATTATTTAGGAGAATACCAGTTAAAAGTAGGCCCAGTAAGCAAAAATGCATTTTAGAATTACAAATTTGGTAAGACTGTTCCTTTAAAGATGTATCAGTGCCCATCATAGCTKTTGTGACTAGGAAATAGGAAGGGAAATGTTCATTATTGGAATAGGATTATAGGAAACTGGGAAAAAAATGTTCTTTTTTCTTAAAATGGAACTTTTGGTGGTGACTGATGAAGGAGAGGCTAAATCACAACTTTTTTTTGTGTTCATTTCCCAGTTTGSTGTGTCACAGATGAACCAGTAGAGCAGAATAACATCCTTGCTGCTGCCATGCTTTACTTCACCAACCATGGGTTTGGAGGGGACAACAGAAATTAGTCCAGACCTCTCTTTTTTGTGCTGAAAAGCAGGACTAATTAATTTGTTAGAAAGAGAGAACTTGGAGCTGTTTTTTGGGTGGTTTTTTCTTTTTTTTTTTCTTTTTTTTTTTTTTTAATGAAATACAGTGTTTATCACATTAGGAAAATGCTTACCAATAACTGCAGTCAAAGAATGGGTACTCAAGGGCATGGCTTAATTTTTGGGCAAATTACATGAATGACRATAGTTCTCAGGAGAAAACCTGGAAGTTGTTCTCTTTTTCTATTTGGAGGGTTCTTAGCCTGGAATGGAAGTGGTTTTTGAGGGTTTTTTAGTGCTGTTACCATGCATCCACACTTTTGAGTGTTGTTACCATGTAGAATTAATAACAAAGAATAACAATTAGCATCCATCTTTTGGTGCTCAGTCCAGTGTCTTCTAAAGCTGAAGAAAATATTAACTTTGATTTAGACAGGTAGAATAAGAATCATGATGCTGGGAGAAAACTGAGTAAATGTGAACAAAATTGCTTTATAATGGACAGATATCATGARCCTGGTCATAAACTATGGCCTTACCTGGCAAAGCTCCCTATGAGGTTCTCCTGTTGTCTCTGTCAGACAATTTCTCACAACATTGAGTTATTTTTAATTCTTTCTAAAAGACCACTCTTCTCTGGAGCAGCCTGCTTTGTCCCCTTTCAGTCACAGAACTCCAGAGAAGGTCTTACCAGCAGTGAACTGAATATGAAATGAGTCTGTGAGGGTGAGGGCAGAGTACAGCACAGCAGCTTCTCACAAATTGCTTTTATTTATTYATTCTTCTTAGATAAAGCARCACATTTTTTCACATTATCTAGACRTTTAACTCAGAAAGTCTGAAACCTTAGAGYTCAGAGCATTTTATTTCAAGTTCTATCTAGTGGCAGAGCCCAGTATTCCAAGTGTACATATATTTCAGCAATAGCAAATCCCTTGTCTCTTCCAGGATGCAGTCAATTAAGATTTTGCTTCATCCTTTTAAATGCTGTGCTGTACCTTCTTTAATTTCCAGAGGGAGAGAGAGAAGAAATTTATTTGCCTCTGTGTTTCCTGCAGTGTAATCCACAACAGTGCTGGTAGGACATTGAGTTAAATCCTGCACCCTGCGAGAATGCAATTATCATGCCCTCAGAAAAAACACTTCATTTTTTAGAGGGACACAGTAAGTTCAGATAATGTTTGACATCCTCATCTTGAGCTGGTTTAAAATGCTACGTTGCAGAGCCATAATGTTCTATTTCTTTTTTTTTTTTTTTTTGTTAAATGTCAGTCTTTCAAAACAGCACCATGTCCTATAATTAAATCTATCACAACATTTATTTTAGATATCTCAAATTTGTAGAATTGATTTAATGGCTTATTTTGTGTTCATCTCTCCCTCTTGTGGCAGATGTCAGCAAAGAAAAAAACTGCTATTTACTAATACATTGAAATGAGCTAACACTGACTACAATCCATTTCTAACATCAGCATGTTTTGAGGTATGTTTAAGTTGCAGAGTGTTATGTAGGATATAATTTGATGTCCCAAACTCATCAGTGCACATTTATACTTTTATAACACAGGAATTTAATTGGACCTTACCCACCAAAACTCTCACCTGTTAAATTGTGTTTAAGTTATGCCATTAACTGGACTTGTGCTAATAAAATATTTTTATTAAGAAACCTTTGGAAAGGGGAAGACTTTTATATATTTTTATTTCTATGTTTGATGTTTATTTGCATTTGAATGTTGTCATATTAATAGCAGTTTGCCTATAGGGAAAGAAAAAAGGGTACTAAATATCAGTGCATGGTAAATGTTACTATAACAAAAAGCTTTATTGAACCACACGCTCTCTCACTGCTTAAAGGACCTGCAAGGGTGATGGATTTCTCCCAAGGGACAAAATATATTTTCAAAAAGCCATTTCTTCAGTTTGCTCCCCTCACACATTTGACATATATTTATACAGATTGAGTTATATTGTTTCACTGTCAGTCTAATCAGCTGTTGGACCTTTCAGATGAAATTCCAATAAATAAAACATTAGGGGAAACAAAAAATTTTCTTAAAAGATTCCAAACTACCAAAAAAGGTAACTTCAAAATTTGTAAGTATGACCATAAAACTGAATCAGAAGTSTACTCTGACTAAAATTATGTATGAGGTGGGCCTGGTTTTAGGGCTTTTTTTGGTTTGTTTTTTGTTGTTGTTTTGGGTTTTTTGTTTGTTTGTTTGTTTGTTTTTGTTTTTTGTTTTTTGTTTTTTTTTGTTTTTTGTTTTTTTTTTTTGTTTTTTGTTGTTGTTTTTTCTTTGTTTTTGTGGGGGTTTTTGTGTGGATTTTGGTTTTGTTGGGGTTTTTGTTTGTTTTTGGTTTTTGGTTTATTTTTTGTTTGTTCTTTTTTTGGTGGTTTTGGTTTGTTTTTTGTTTGTTTTTTTAAGGATGTATGTGCATGTGTGAAAAGAGAAAAATGTGCATCAATAATTTTCCTTTCTTCTATGTGCCAGCTGGCAACCACTTATTTAGAGGGGTGGGACAAGAAGAAATGTCCTCAAGTTGTGCCAGGAGGGGTTTATATTAGATATAAGGGAAAAATGACTTCACCCAAAGGGCTGTCAAGCCCTGGCTGCCCAGGGCAGTGATGGAGTCCCCACCCCTGTAGGGATTTAAAAGATGTGTGGATGTGGCATCTGGGGACACAGTTTGATGGTGGGCTTGGCAGTGCTGGGTTAATAGCTGGACTCAATCTTAGAGGTCTTTTCCAACCTAAATGGTTGTAAGGATCCATGATTTACAGAGATGTGGTGGCAGAGCAGGTCCTGCTGCCTTTGACTGGATCTTCTTTCTGGTGGGTTCTTATTGTTCCCTTGTGAGTGGTCCTGAGTGCAACAAGGGACCTGGGACCCAACAAGGCCAGGACCAATGAACTCTGCCTCTCTTCTTCATGATCCACACCCCACAGGCAGTGGGGCATCTGCCCACCAAGCTGTGGGGACTCCTAAGAGGGTTTTAAATTGCCCAGTGTACCCAAGAGAAGTGAGATGTATAACAGATAGCCTGCTTGCCTCCTTCTGAAAGAATCACAAATATTTGCTGGGTTTCTTTACTCTCAAAGCCCACTGGAATTCTCCACAGGGGCTGCTCAATCAAGCTCTGGTGGATAAGATTAACCTTGGAATTACGACACATTTATGTGTGCATTAACAGTATCTCCACTAAATCATTGGGAGCTAAGACTGCCTCTCAAGAAGATGRCAATCTTTACCTCCTAATCTAGCTCTGAATCCTACCCTAATATACTTTAGCATGTCAGCTTAATGATCAGCTCAAGTTTGTAAAAGCTATGGAMATGCATTTCATTCAAACAGCTTTAAAAAGGGTAGACTCACTGTTCTCTCAAAAAGAAAGATCAAAAGGCAAACAACTGTTTTCTGCAAAAGCTGGTTTAAAAAGTCTTTAAAGGAGTCCTTATTTCCAATTAAATCATTCAAGATTCAGTGATTAACACTGAAACACAAACATTCCTGATAATGCCTTTAAGCATCYTTTCAGCAATTTTCAATTTTTCACTTGAAAGTTGTTGCCTGACACCAYTTGTTCATCTGTTTAGGTCATCTGTTCCTCACCATGGCAACTGAGAAATTATTGTACACCAGTGATCTGAAGTTAAAATGCATTTATTGTCCTTGCAGTTGTCTCTAAGTTGAGGAAATGAGTGCTGTCTTACAGTAAAAAACCAGCAAGTTCTGTAGCCAGCCTTATTTCCATGCGGGAAAAAACATCCTAATCACAGTTTACCATCATTCAAAGTGGAATTTTTGTCTGTTTCCTCATAGTCTCCCTCTTGCTGCTAGTTTAATGTTTTCAAAAAGACATTAGGCTGAGCCAGAGGGAGAACTTTTCCTTGAGCTCTTAGCCTGYTTTGCTGGGAGATTTAAAGCCTCAGATCTTGACCTTCTTGGTTTTGATCTGTATTAATATAGTGGATGGGATATTGGCAGCAAGGTCTGCTATTTTGTTCTTAAAAGGAATAAAATAATCCCTCTTAGAGATTACAACATTTGTGTTTGCTTGACCGAGTCAGCCCACGGTGGGACATAGCAAGAATTTGCCATGAAGCTTTAGCTCAGAGGCTGCAGGAGCCTCAAAGGCTGCAGAGAATTGAGYTAGTTTTATGGACCCTGGTTTTGATTTAGAGAGCCAATACAAATATTATTGTAACTTCTTTATGTTTACTATAAGCTCTTTTAAAAATGCATGAAAGCAAAGCTCCATTCTGCCATAATGAGACACAACACACTCTGGCTATATAAAAATGATACATTGAAATGCTTTCTTCAGAAAATAGCTTCTGAAAAATGTAGGCTTTAGGACCATTGCCATCATGTACTGCTCATAAAAGTCCCAATTAAACATTAAATTACAAATACATATATTTTTATTATTATTATTTGAAGTAGACAGACCTTTCAAACTTTGCTTTAACTTTGAGATTTTCTTTGTGTTGGAAAAAGCCTATTTTATTAAGGCTTATTTTACAATGAGMTTTTTATCAGATCTGCAGCTAGCTTATAAACCCTAGGGGTTGAAATACAACGAGACAAATTTCTTCAAGGTGTGCTTGAAGCCTGTTAAAAGCTTACCATTATTTTCCTGTTAGACTCAGGTCAGAACTAATTTTGTGAAGACCTTTTAAACCTCTGCTCTTGTAACATGCCAGKTAAGAAGTGAAGTGGAACTGGAGCAATATGATGATTTGACCTGAAGGCGACAAGCTACAAAAATAATTATTTGAGCAAGGGCAGGGAAAAAAAAGGCACTGTTGAAAACATCTTTTTAGTAACATTTCAGCAATAACTTTTTTTTCTTTAACAATAGCTGGTAGTACTTTGATCTTCTTGCTTTTTAAATGTCTTATTATTAACATTTATTTCAWGCTCCAGGCAGAACTGAAGGTGGTAGGAATATTTTGATTCAGGCCTAATAATGATATCACTGCRAAAGTGATAATCACTTTTGAAGATAAATCACCACAAAACTGTTTTCTTGCTCTGGGAATCAGACTGATAACTGGATTAGACTTGGTTCCTTGTCCTCCTGAATCCCATGAGACGAGGTCCCCATGTTCCTGCCAGGCCCCCCAAACACCACCATAATTTCAGCTGGGTCAGTTCGCACCCAGCCTCGAGCTCAGCACCAAGGCCAGCGGCAGCCAGGCAGTGTGAAATTGGTACAAACCAGGGCATTTCGGGTTGAATCATGTCCTCAGGATGCTGCTGCCATCCAAAGACACAAGTTGGTACTGCTGTACTGGCTGTGTGCACACAGGAATCTGCTGCCAGCAGATTGGAATGAAATAGGGAGGCAGACAAGTCAACATTCCTCAAGTTCCAGTTTTTCTGCTAAGACTCTAAAATAGGAACCATTTATCTCCTTCTTCTTTTTTTTTTTTTTAACTTTTTACATTTTTTTTTTTAACCATGCCATTTTTATGACAAAGAGCTGTTTTCAGAATTATGAAATACAGCACTGTCTTTATGCCATGACAACATCCATTTTCTGTGATGTGACATCAGGCTGCACTGCAGAACATGGACTTTGTTCCTTGCCCTTCACATGTCTTCTTGCAAAAGTTCTCAAATAATTTTTCACATCAAACACTTTAGGAAATTCTTTGGAGGACTTAAGCTGCAACTTATATTTTTATATTTTTCTAAAACATCCTGCTCTAGATCAGCAGGTTAGATAGTGCACAATTAACACTTCTTACTTTTCCTGGCAAGATCAACCATACCAAAGAGATAAACTCYCAGGCTTCACTAAGGAGAAATAAGAGACAAAGTTATACTGTAATGGTAACAGAAATGTTTAGTTTAGCAGGGACTTCTAAGGACAGAAATAGTCATTATCCAACTTGAAGAAAAATTCTATAAAAATGTGTGTCGTCTTTAATCCACTTGAAATAAAAATTTTCTAGGTACCTCTGATCAATGTATAAGAATGKAATTCTTCTGAGTGATTAAAATGCATTTTTTCCTACATATTTCAGCACTCATTCTTATATAGCAATAGTTATAATAGTGCTGAAACTTCACTGTACAGTGCACTCTTAACTAAAACTAGGTCTTACAAAGAGTCTAAAATTACAGTTTATAAAAATGTCATATATTTATTTTTATTTTCAACCTCAGCAARCACAGTCCTCACTCTAGTGAATTTTATAGCCACAGTAAGCTTGGCTGTAATGAAGAAATTGGTAACTTCAATTTGCCYTATTTTTCTGCAAAGTCCAATCATTTCAGTGTGGTTCACACAACTCTTTWAAAGTAGTTTATCTTTCTGTAAGGAGGGTCAAATTAATTTCTTTGTCAAGTTCTTTACAATAGCCTTTCTCTTATTAACGTGTCTAGATGTTCTGTCACAATAAGAGAGAAATTCCTTCATTATCCCATCTAGTGCCTACTGRGTGCTTCAACCTATTTCTGATTTTAATCTATGTGTTTGTTCTTCTGTGAAATTATGCCAGCTATTACTGTTTGGATGTAATTAATCCTATTTCTCCTATTTGGTGGGGAGTTCCACAGGTTAATTATGTTATTATAAGACTATCCTCCAATTCTTGCTAAATACTTCCTGTTTCAACCATAATTTGTCTTATGTTTTCACCCTTCCTTCTCTATTAACCTTCTTGTCATCACCTCCATTTTTCTGTAGCTTAAAATTCATTCTTGTGTATGATCTCACAGTGTTTGAATGTGGGAGCTTGGCCAGCACTGAGCAGTCAACTCCAGTGTGTTTGYCTACTTCTCAGTCATCACCAAAACTGATAATAAAAGAAAAACTCAGACAACTCCCTTATTTCCCTACCCTTAGTCTCATAACCATGCCACTCAATTTTATTTTATTAAAGTTAACTAGTTACAAATTTACATTAATTTCACCATAGCTGTAGGTTTTCTGTAATTTAATACAGCCTGTTTCACATATATTTTAGTTGTCAGACTGGAAACAAAACTTTTCTTTCTCTGTAAAACTTTCTTTTATATTAGATTCTAGTGTTGGGAAGGATATGGGGCTGTATGTTCACCTACTCTGAGATACAGTTTGAGTTTCATTTGGAGCAGAAAGCAAAGGAATTGCTCTCTTTGGAAAATTGCTGGAAATTAGGCAGTTATAAATTAACCACATTCTGGTTAATTTATCTAGGAATCYAAACCTGTCATAAAGTTTATCTACATAAAGAAAGTGGACAATATCAGTGACAGGTCTGGAAAGTCTGTAAGGAAAGAGGTGGTGAAAATGATGCTACACATTGGTATGTTSTGAATAATGATGAAATTGAGTCTGTGAAAAAGTCAATCCTTGTGTTTCTGAGTCACATGAGCATCCTGAACAACTAAGGTGATTGCCATGACGTCTGTGAATACATACCATGATTWTTTAGCTCTGGACACTTTACCCAGAATTTGGTCCTCTTACTTTGAAGGGAATTAAAGTACCTTGTTCTTCTACATTCCCAGCAAAACCAGGAGGAAACAGTTCCATTTTCAAATAACTTAATGAATGACAAAAGCATTAATGACTACAGTTGCCACACCTCCTGGGGATTTTGTCACAGAACTATCAGCTTCAGGGTTTGGAATTTCTCATACTCTCTTTGGAAATACACCCTAAATATTTTTTCCTGCAAAGGTAAAACACAAAATCAGCAAATAAATTCAGAGTGAACGTGGAAACTCGCTTCCTTTTGTGCACTGCTGAAGCCTTCAAAACACATTTAATTGTGTGCATCATCAAATAAACAACCAGATTATAGATAATTTTAAAAGGAGAAAAATGTTATAGATGTTATAGATAAATTTAGATCAGATGTTATAGAAAAATTTAAAAGAAGAAGAAAAGCCACAGATGAATTTGCCTTTTGCTGATCTTACATTATCCCTGACATACATACATATCTGACATACCACAAATCCCCCTCAGATGTAGGGTGACACAGCCCCACTGATATCAGCAGACTCCCACTGCTGAAATTTGCTGGGAATGTTCTCCATGACTCCAAGAATTACTGGGACAGCATGGGGAGTATGAATTAGAGGCATTCTTATACACATCTAGATGAATTTGCTGGGAATGTTCTCCATGACTCCAAGAATTACTGGGACAGCATGGGGAGTATGAATTAGAGGCATCAGACCAGATGCACAGACCAGGGAGAAAAGAAATGAGATTGTCTCAACAGTTGTAGCTAAAAAGTTGGAGCTGAATTTACTTCTCCACAGGTCTTTTTTCTTCATCTTGTCAAAATTTGCATTCTCCCTTAGGTGACTCTATATGAAACCATTCTAAGCATCCAGCTCTACAGCAAGGGTTTGCCAGGCAGAAGACATCACTGGTGTGGATGTGAGCTGACAGGATGAGACGGAAAGTGCTGGGGAACCCAGGCCCTTCTCTACCACTGCTTCCAACGTGCTGCCCTTTGGGAAGGTGCACGGAGTGTCATCCATCTTACTTTATCTTCCTAAAATATATTTAGCAGCCTGAAAGTGTCACCAAGACGCATCAAGAGAGAGGAAAATTGATGACTCCCCAAGGCTGTCTCTGGTGCGCATGTTTAGTGGTGATAGTACCGCAAACGGTTCCGTACTTCAGCTGTGCCATATGAAACAGGCTTTGTGCATGTAAGCAATCTGTGTGAAAACTATGCATCTGTGTATTTGTCCAAACTAATTTTACGTGTGGTTTAAGGCATGTAAAATTTTAAAATTAGAATTTGGAAAAAATGATCTAGTTTTGAGGAAGGAATTTCTGTATTTTTATTCAGTTTCCTTTTGTTTTTTTTTTTTTTTTTTTTTTCTTTTTTAAGTTGAAGTCTTAAATCCAGTTGTCTTCAACACATGCCTTGATGAGAAAGCTTGGAAAACATCCTTATGTTGACAGCTTTCTTACATCTTATGATATTATGTGTTTTTTCTTTAAAATAATATGAGAATCCAGATTCAGAATACTACTATTTTTAATGGAATTTACAAATACAATACCATGGCAAAGCCAGGAAACAGTCAAGAGAGGGACATGGAGGATCTGGAAACTGAAAGCTAAGCAAATATAAATAAGGTAATTTTTTATCATAAGGAAGTTTTTCTCATTGTTCTCCAAATTAATCTCAAGACTTTTTAAGGAATCTGAATCTTTGATGTTTTGCTGTAGAGATGATGTAAATAAAGCTCAGGGTTTGTATTTCACAAGGCAAAGAATGGTAACTTCACATCAGTGGAATATAAAGTCCAAATTTCCTACTGGGAAAAAGACATTAGAAATTTTTGACATATTGATCAAATTCTACCTCAAGCAAGAAAGACTCTGCTCTAATTAGCTTTATTTTACATTTCTGATTTCATATGTCTCCCTCTGTGTGCTGAGTGTGATGATCAAAAATCAAAGTCACATGTTAATTCTGTTAAATATGTTAATTCTTTTAAATATCTGCAATGACAAAAGAGATTGTCAGGAGAAAAAAAAATCTGTTTTGATGGTTGTGTTCACAAAAGGAGAAGTTCAAAAGCTGGAAGGGTAAAATGACATCAATCAAAAAGGAAAAAAATTCCTCTTCATGATGGCAAATTAAAGTGGAACTGTTAACAGAAGAATACAGATGTTTACACTCAGAGTCTTTAGAGTGAGACTTCATACACCTCTGGAAAGATATTCTTTAGATCAGGTACACATTGCTGATGTTGGGAAACAACACATCAGCAGCTCCCACTGGATTTTATCAGCTGATGAGTTCAGAGCTTTCTGCACAGAGGTGCTACTACATGTCATAAATTAAAAAAAAAATCAAACCAAAACACCCTTAATGTTACACAAAAGATAATGCTACACTCCAGTATGTGCATGTGTGTGCAAACCCCACACTTTCTGTTTGCAGCTACAAGGCTGTGGTTTGAGATGCAGGTTTGACCACCCAGCCTTTAGTYAACCACTCTTCAGAGGACTGTTTTCAGTGGTTCATCCAACATTTATATGGGGTGGTGCTAAGGGAGCCAAGATTTTCCCTTTTTAACAGTGCATTAGGCTCCAATATATGTTACACATGACAAATCAGAGAACATGAGCACATAACATATTCCTTCAATATCTGTGACCAGTGAAAGCCCCACATGTTTCAAATATGAAAGAATTAACATAATATTACTGCAGAATAAATATATTATTTATACACAACTTTTAAAAGCAGCTTAGAAATATGATTGCATTTAGTAGGGGTGGGGTTTTTTGTGTGAATTTGAGATGCTTTGCATTCAGCACACTGCAGTTCATGTTTCTGTTTTATGTCCTTGCTCTTCTAACTGTTTCAAGATTGAATAAAAATCAAYGATCCTCAGCAATAGGTGAATTTTWACACTTTGGAAGGAAAGCAAATAARCATAAAAATAGATACCATAACAATATTTGCAAATGGAAAACACCAGAGGGTAGTATTTATTTATTTTMCAAGATATTTGGAAATAAGGGGACACTTTGGATGCTGAATCCAAAAGGGTGTAGGTGAACACAARAATTCCTCTCTGTCAAATGTCACCTACTTCTGTTGGTAAGAATGTGAGAAAGCTGAGGTTTGGATCATATGAGCTATCAGGCCAAGACTGAGAAGTGTAACATTTTTGAGGAAACAAAAGATAAGCACTAAATTGGCAAGCTTTGCTTCTCCAGCAGCTCTGAATTATTAACACCACAAAACAGAAGCACTGAAATCTTGAGAGATATTTTGCAGTGCTGAAATGAATAATTTAGGGAAGCTACTGTCTGCTGTCTCCTTGCTATTAAATATACAATCAGCAATGACTGAAAATTACTTGGAGCAACAAAGCAAGGGCTGTTGAAATAGCACCTTTGCACAGCTTTGGGCTTCTTTTCTTGAGCTGGGGAGTGCTGTTAAACTTAGCTACAGGACAAAACATTTCCAGTAGCACCTAACCTGAGTGCTTGGTTGGATACTTATCTACTACTATTGTTTGAATTGTCCTCTGTCTAACTGCATGTCTAAAAGTTTACTGTAAAAAGTGACTGGCTGATGATGCTTACCACAGTAAAAACACAAGCTGTGAGTCAAGGTTTTTGATCGCAGGAGTCCGGAGTTCAACCTCTAAATTAATTTATTATTTTTTCCTCCCCCTGGTTTTCACATTTACTTCTTAGTCMATAAAGGAAACTAATTCCTTACATTTCTTTAAAACTTTGTGTGATCTCAATTGCAAGTACACATGACTTGGATGTGAAAAATTGCTGCCAGCTAGATTGCTTCACTGGATCTACACACACACTATGGGATATAGTACCATTTCTTTGCTATAGCCACTTATGTCAGGAAACAAGAGCTAATTCTGTGAGAGGTGTGGAACAGATAGTCTTGGTTAAAATTGCATAGTAAAACTTCTCTTAAAAAATTTTTAAACTGTTTTTTCTGTAGTATTAATGTCCTAATGTAACATTTACAACAACCAGTGACCGTGGCTTGGATGGAGTTCTGTGTTCTGTCTCTGTAGGCAGCTGAGATGCATGAAGTTGTTATACACAGCTTGAAAATTTTAGCTAAGGGCTCTGACTCATCCCCAGTTACTTTTCTGCTAGACTCTGCCACTCAGGCTGGGAATTGTCTCACCAGCTGTCTCTTAAATCCCAAATAAATTGAGTAAGCTGGAATATACTCCTTTCCTGCTCTTGGCTACCATGACCATAYAGACTGTATCAACCATGTAGTATCTCATGGAAAGCATTTAGGGAGCATTTCAGGGAGTTGGACTCAATGATTCTTATGGATCCCTTCCAACCTGAGATGCTCTATRTTTATATGGTTCCCTGTGGTAGGATAAGGTAACTTAAAAGGTGATAGCAGTGCCAAATCCTCAAATGAAAAGACAGCAACATCCTCCTTTAACCTCAGTTAAATTGTCAAAAATATGCCATTACCAGGAGGTGTCCTTAACTGAGTATGAGGGGCTGAAATCTGGAGAGGTAGGACAAGAGCTGTCAATAAATAGTGCTACTCTTACTCAATGTCAAAGCAAACAAGGCTGGACACTAAAGGCAGCTTTTGTTTGTCATCATGATTTAGTGGAAAGAATTGTAGGCAAGTGAAAGCATTTAAGCCCCGGGAAATTTCTGAAAAATGGAGGWACTCTCTAACAGAACATAAGCTTTAATACTAAAAGAAGAAAAACAGCATCTGAGATGTTCACAGCTCGAGCATCTGGTACCCAGATAAAACCCACTGCCAAGGACTGCTGAACAGTCTTTTTTCCTGCTATATTCTAAAAAAAAAAAAAAAAAAAAAAAACCAACAAAAACAACATGCCTAAATTGCAGGGCTTGTCTTGAAGTTGTGCATGGGAAAACAGTACAGTGATGGGCCAAAACCAAGTAAAAGGCCAAAGTGAGTAGGTACTTTAAAACAGGCAACTCTGCACTCTAGAAGAGTGCAGAATTCTGTCCTTCAACTCTACAACTATTTTTTTTTTCATTTTGAACACGAACACAAGTGATTTTCATTCTTCTCTCCTTATTGTGTGCACAGCAAACATCACAGGGATAATGCTTACTTATCCCTCAGGGGGTTGTGAAGATTAATTAGTGAATGTTCTCATTGCATGTCAAAGATGAAARCTCAGTGTAAGTGCTAAGCTTTTGTGTATTCACGGACACCAGAAATAAGCATGCGCCACAGGAAACATTAAAAGGTTTTCTAGCTGTGTCCAATTTCCAGAGGTGAAACCCTTATTACAGAGAAAGTCTGCAAAATTACTTGTTAGTAGTTGARCTATTTAGAGAAAATATTGTATAAGACACCCTAAAAGCCTATTTTTGTTTTGGAGCCTGGATGAAGGAATCATTGAAAACCTGCTGATTCCACTAGGAGAGAAGAAAGAAAAGATGACTTATGTTCTTTAGTGAGATTATATTGGAAATGAGGGGAGGAAAATGTTCTACTTGGAGTTTATAATCCAAAGAGTATTAAAGATATTTATACCTCATATTTCCCCACAGGATTCTGCCATTTATCTTATTTTGTACTGTTCATTTTGTGTAGTAGGTCTTGATCTAAACTTTAGTGTAGGTATTCTAACATTTTACTCATTGCAGTTTGTGATTAAAACTAYATTTAGCCAAGAGCAAAATGAGAGTATTTGAACATTTTTTACAGATCAAAGAGAAATAACAGAATTAAATATAAATACTAAACTATACCACTGTGTGAAGTGATGGAGATAACATCAAACTTATYTTGTACTGTAATGCCATGAAACATGTTTTTGTCAGTGCAAACATAAATGGACTGGGAATGCATCTTCCAATATTTTATTGTTTCAGAAATTACGCTGGAGTGGGTGTTTGGTTTATTATCAGGACAATGACACCAGATTGCATATACATGCACCTAAACAAATATATATAGATATATAAAGCTTAAATATACATTTACACATACATATCAAGATCAGACTCAGACACATATACAAATACACCTACAGAGATATATATATGAGCATATGTGGGTGTATGTGTCAGCTGTACATGAGATGTATGACATAAATTTATATGTTAGGTTTAAAGATGTGTACTTTTTTATTTTTATTTGTATGCATGTTTGACACACCAAAATTTAACTCAAATTTACTTAAAAATGTGACAAAACCCATAAAACATACCTGGGTGTCTTTGTTTCTACATATAAATGTTGCACTGAGGGATAGTCTCTAATCCTTGTTCTACTTCACAGTTTACAGGAAATTCTGTTATCAAGTTTTCCAAATGGTTTTTGGCTTTGATGTCTTTGAAATGGTTTGAGGAGCTGTTTCAGCCTCATGGTAGTGGGCAGTACACTGGTCTCAAAGTTTTTAAACTGTATAACCATAGAAAGCCTCGACGACTGAAYATAATAATTATTCAGATCTACTGGGTTTTGGGGACACACTGCATAATTGTGGTCAAAAACAAGTGGAAGAATCAAGATTTTTATTTGTCCCTTAAATGAATTTAGTTATAMAATTTTCTTTTTTAGATTAAAATAACATCTCTGTATATTCATTTTCACTAGCTTTGCAAATAAATATTAGGCTTGTTGTGGATCAAAAAGGTTAAAATAATGGTGATGTAAATTCTGTATTCCATTCTGGGGTATATCAAACAATGCTCATACTGCAGAACTCTCAAGGGACTTTGAAATTTGTGAATTTTCCCTGTCTCTAATGTGTGGCTCAATCAGGAGAAATKGAATTTTTTAAAACATTTTCCAGCCAAAGAAGCAATTGTACTATGTAAATCACTAAGTGTTTGTGAAATGCCAGTGCTCCAGGGGATTTTCTTCCCAACAATTAACGCTCTTTCCCTCATTTTGACTCTTCAAAGAATCAGAMGAAAACTAAAAGTGCTCCATTTTATGGGTAATTTCAAGACACTTTTGCTTTTATTATTGCTTCTCTGCTAACTGAGTGTTTTTAACTTTTCCAGTTCATACAAAATCCAATCTAAACCAGAAATGTTTTCTTTGGTTTTTTTTCTGCAATTGTTTTGTGCCTATAGGACAACTTCTGTGTGTGGAGATTGGTCTTCCTTAGGCAAGAGCTACTTCATTGAAAAGGGTATGTACCTAGTCTGTATCTGCCAAAAATACCAATGAAATTTTTCCACTGTAATTTTTCATCTTCAGTAAAGCCAGAATTAAATGTGCTGTTCTGAAATGCTGRTGTGTACCAAGCAGCCAAATTCTGTAGCCAAAGCCAGAGGGAAATGAATGGAGAACTGAATGCAGATAAGTAATCTGATTCCCTAAAGTCAAAACTTCATAAARGAAGGTGTCCCTGCCCATGGCATGRGGCTTGGAACTAGATGATCTTGAAGATCWCTTCCAACATAAACTATTTGATCCCATGATTCYTGAATAAATTAAATGTGTGGCTGAACTAACTGAGCTTCTATCTTTAAAACACAGGCAAAGAGAAAAATTAACAGAGAAAAATAGGAGTGAGCAAAACCAAAATAAAATGAAATGCAAAAGCAGGCTTTGTGAGCTTCACACTGTCACAGGTAAGATTTTTGCCTTCAAAGTACCCAGTAGCACAGGCACCTTCAATATCACCAACCCTAACATAGGTTCCTAGGCATGAAACAAACCCAGAACTGCTCAGACTACAGAGATGAAATGTTAATTCAGGTCTTTATTCCTGGTATCATCTATATGAGACGAGGAAAAATTGTGACCAAAGTAGGAAAGGAGCTGAGCAGCACATGAAAATGGCTACTGCAGCATAGTTAGATAAAGGACTTTATGGTCTGATACTCATGAGAAACCACTCACATGCTGGTCAGAACTGTCCTGTTCTCTTCCAGGCTGCAAACTGCGCCAAGTGACAGCAGACCAGTGTACTGGGAGGGAGCTCTCACCAGAAGCCTAAGAAGCAAAGCAAGGATCAGCAGAAATTCACACATCAGTTGCAGGCTGCCGTGTGTACCCGAGGATATCCCTTCAACCAGAGACATCCAATCTGAGCATTCTCTGAAGGACTGACTGCCCAGTTGTTCTCATATCTCCCCTTGGGAGTCATATATATATGTACTAGTCCAATAATTGTTTGATAACTAATTTTCTACYGTTTCCTCTCACACCTTGTAACTCAAAATGCACCCAACAACAAGAATTGATGAAAACTAAACTAAAAAACTAAAGAGAACTATGTTTTTTTTACACCTGCAGGCATATAAAAAAATTAAAGAAAAAAAAAATAAAATAAAGAAAAAGAAAAAGAAAACCCTAATTATGTTTCATGTAAGGGCACAGAGAATATATTCCAAACAGCCTGAAAATTACAGGTATGTTTGTAGCCATTATTTTCCTGAAACAGGCACTAGCACCAAACGTGGCATTTAAAAATAATTAAATCAAAATTTTAAGCCTGTTTAATGCAAGGGTGCAGCATGAATCAGGCTTTAAGCATATAAGTAGGAGTGTAAAAGCCCTCTTATCTTTGGTTACCATGCCAATGACATCTACCTATCAGATTACGTCATTTGCTTTGTTTTATAAGCAGAATGAGTCCCCCATCTGCAATCAGTGCTGTGAGAACTCAGTCAGCAGGCAGCACTGTGCGTTCTAAGAAAGCACTGCTGGCTGAAACAATGGTGCCTGGTGGTACACCCCAGCAGTCCCTGAAAAGTGTTATAGAAAGCTTGATAACTTGGACGAGTCTCAAAATCAGTAGGCCRCCTCCTGAAGAAAAGCTTGCTCAGAAAAATAAGGACATCTTCAATATTGTCATGACTCCTGATCGCATYCCTAAATTTTTCATCCCTTCTCTGGACATAGAGCACATTTCCTTCCAGCAGGAGCCAGAGGAAGACAGCACAGAGAATTCTCCTGAGACAGGAGTCTCTGATGAAACCGTTCAGAAGCGCAGAACTACCAGAAGCAAATCCGAATCCTACATCAGGAAAGAAACAATGTGCAAAGGAGAGAGTCTGGACAGAAGAGGAACCCTGTGCTTCACAGAACAAACTACCTTCTCTGAAGACCTGGAGAGAGCTGCAGATCATTGTGACCCAGCAACCAGAGCTGCTTTCTCGTTGCCCCACCTCTCCAGAATCACTACCCCCTACGGGTTTCTCACACTGGGAGAAAGTCCCAACACCMGGAGAAAAGAGTCTCTCTTTTTTCAGCATGATTCTGAAGAGCTTAGAATCCTCCTGTCCCAAAGGAAGAAGASCACATCTCTGGCAAGGAGCTTGTCCAGCCCTTTCAGTGAAATTCAACAGAGCGTGGAGACCACAAAACCTTCAGTCCCCCCTTTTAAGACCAGGCAGGCGGTTTCATGGGAGTCMGTCTGCAACAGCCAGCTTCCTCCTGTGTGCTGCAAGCCAGACTGTGAGCCACAGCCTGGGAAAGGGGAGAAGAAGAGGTTTCAGGTGACATTGAAGAGACACCTGGCCAGCATCAAGCGGATGCGATCTGGCAGCGGGATGAACTGGCTCTGCTAAGCCACTCACAGCTGTCCTGGCTCTTAAGCCTGTGAAAATTTAAATGACACAGTCTTTCACAGAGGTRTGCAAACGTGAGTGTGTAGCAAATTTTCAGCGTTGCAAGCTCCTGAAAAAGGCCAGACAAACAACCAGACAGAACTTGGTTATGCTTGTCATATTGAATGCATCTTCTGTTTCCTAAAGTCATACCCAGCAGCTTTGAATCCTTTACAAGGCAAGCAAAGACAGGACTAACTGAAACAAACCATTTTCCAAAGGAAATGCTGTATTTTCTGGTCATACCTGTATAGTCTGTGAGGAGGAAGGAGATTATTTTACGTCAAAAGCAAACTACAGAGAAAGAAAATGGTGTCTTTTAGGGTAGCAGTATCCGTTTCAGAATGACACCAAAACCAAAAAGAAGAATCATGCTAGGTAGTCAGGTAAAAATTGTGAGCTTTTTGTTATTTCTAATATTAGAATGTAAATGAAAACCAATTAAGAGTTAATTTGTCCTGGGGTGTTTACAGCAGGTACTTGCAAACAGCCATTCATAATTTCTGACAGGAATGTGGTGGCTGAGAGGGGATGCCAAGTTCCTGCTTGCTAATGACAGTGCATAGTAAACTATTTTCTGCATTTTAAAAATGTGCTTATTTTATCACTTCTGTAGTTAATCATTCAACACACTCGGAATTAGGGGGGACATGATATAATTTGTTCACCCCATTACCAGTGTCAAAGCATAGAACCATTTTATTTAACTACTGTCATCTGTCATTGTTCATGTTAAAACGAAACAAAATAAAATCTTTTTTTGTTTAATAGTCTTGTCATTGCTCTTACTTCTTTTTTTAAATTTTTCACAGGCTTGTTATCACCTTGAAATTGGAAAGGGGCATAAAATAGAGCCAGGACTATTCTGTATTCTCAAAACATGTGTTTTTGTTAAACTTGATTGTTTTGYAAGGCACTGATACTCCAGTACATTAAATACCTCAGTGGAAATTGCCACTGACAGATAGAGATGTCCAATGACATATAAACACCAAGGGGAAAAGATTTCTTATGCAAAATTATTAAATTATCACTATTTTCAAACAGCTTGTCTTCATCTATGCAAAATTTACTTGACGCTGAATTACAAAGAAAGATAAAGTACCTGTGAGAATTTTTCAGGGTAAACATGTGTCCCAAGCTGTATAAGAAACAGAGTTATCAGATGACATCTGGTAAAATCCATTAGAGTTATTGGTTTATAACTTCAGTTAATTAGTTTATTTTATCTATTTTTATAACTAGAATATGGATAAAATCATCAGTGCCTACAGTAAAAAAAAAAAAAATCTACTTTAGCTGACAGGAGAATACCAAACATTTGAAATTTAAAATATCCATTCCACTATCTTGTACTAAATTTATTTGTGCTGCATAACCTGTAGTAGACAATTAAAATAGTATCAAGGGACCTTGATGCATGGAAAGAGTGCTGTTGTCTAAGGGGATGAGATTGCCCTTGTTTTGCAGACAATAAATAAATTCTGTGCAACAAATACAGCTCAAGCAGCCCATGAAACTCATGTTCCAAATAATCAGAACGAGCTGGCTGTGCTCCCTTGGCTTTGCAGCAGCACAGAGGCCGTGGTGTGTGAAATGAAATATGTGTGTGAAATCGAGTAAACTGTGACAGCAGCACAGGTATTGAAGCCTGGAACAGCCACCAAGGCTCCCTTTATAATCTAAAGTATGATTCATCTCATCTCCTGTAGATGACATCTAAAACTCACCAGGTGTTTACACAAGAAGCTTTGTCCAGAAGAATCCYTGGTAAAAATCAACACATCCTTGCAGGAGCCCAAAGGCAATGCTTGGGAGTTCTCAGCTCTAGGTTTAGTAGCAACGATCATTACTCTGCTCTCAAAACAGAAATAAATAAGTCTTTTTTGTCTGGTGAAACTATTTTAAAAAATTAAGAAATAAAGAATTGTAGCAATACTCTGACCTGGGGAAAACTCAAAAGATCCTTTAAATATGTGTTTGTCATTTCACCTTGTCACATCAGTTTGTATTAAGGGTGACCATGACTGAAAATCTAATCAGTTAAATGGCTTTGGAAAAGACCTGCAGTACAAATGAAGTGGTACTCTGTACACCATAACCCACACTAAGCAAACTCTGCTGGCCTACACAAATTCCWGCTTATATTATCAGACATATCAGACACAACTGTGATATTTTCCACTGWGAAAATATTTACAACATCCTGTTAGATGTTAGAAGCCATTTCTTTTCCATTTCAAGCAGGTGTGCTTTACTTAGCTTGACTTGGATACAACCAAAATCTGAAATCCCTAGTTGGAATCCTGGTACATCTTTTAGTTGCACGGCTGTCTGCAAACCAGGGATTCTGTCTGGGATTGCCTCATTTTACAATTTAGAATCACAGAATCATTAAGGCTGGAAAAGAGCTCCCACTGAGTCCARCCATTGACCTAACACTGCTGGGTCCAGCATTAAACCACACCCCTGTGTGCTACATCTGCAAGTTTTTTCAACACTTTTAGGGATGGTGATTCCACCAGTTTTCTGGGCAGCTTATTTCAATGCCTGACCACCCATCTATGCAGGAAAGTCCCAAATATCCAGTCTAAGTCCCCTGGCCCAGCCTGAGGCCTTCCCTCTCCTCCTGTCCCTGTTCCCTGGAGCACAGCCCGACCCCCCCGCTTGTCCCTCCTGTCAGGAGCTGTGCAGAGCCACAAGGCCCCCCTGAGCCTCCTTTGCTCCAGGCTCAGCCCCTTCCCAGCTCCCTCAGCCTCTCCTGGGCTCCAGCCCCTTCCCTGCTCCATTCCCTGCCCTGGACACGCTCCAGCCCCTCAGTGTCTCTCTTGTCCTGAGGGAACACTTTGTTTTGGTCATTTTATACGACACATCCTACAAATACTCAGAGGAGAAAAAAGGTAGGGTGTACAAGTTGCTTCAAAGCCCTGAGTCAGATTTAAAGGGACATTTGGGGATGCAATACCAAGGTTTTCTACTCTTGCTGRCTGCTGTACTCCACCTGGACAATGCTGAAGAAACAAAGCAAGACATCAGATTGGGAGCCAATCTCCTTTGCATTTCTAATATTMATTCAATTTTTTTTCTCTTTTTCTGCTGTTCAGCTAAGAAATTCTTCCAATATCCCCTTTTCTGGTCTTTTTTTGGTGTATCATGACAAATTTGAGAGGTTTTTGTTGAATCCCAATTTGATGGCCATCACTCTTTGTGAGTTCTTCCCTGATAGAGTRCAGAGGAAGAAATGGGTGAGGAAGAACTGAGTGCAGGGAGACAACAGGTGCAGTGATTATCAATCCTCATTTTAAGAGAAAATCCTCATTTCTTTTTTAAGAAAAAGATGAACAATTTTTGGAAGGGAGTTTGCAGAGACACAGGGAAATCTTGAAGAGTTCAACTCATTACTGAACTGAGAAAGGATCTGGTGAGAAGGAATCTGGCGCATGTTCCCTTCTCTTTCTGCTGCATTAATACTCTTTGACTCACCCCCTTCTCCAGCTTTCCAAGACACCAACACAAGATATCAGACATAAAGCTTTATTTGTGTTTTCATTCTTGAAATTGAAATTGTCTTTTAAGGGTAGTGTAATTTGGAGTGAAAATCAAAATTTGCATTTCCCCCCAGATTTTCACAGTCATTGAAACAACAGCATTTGGGGCTTTATGCATTCCTATTTCTCTATGATAGTTGCTTGCCTGTATGAGTGACTGAAAKGCTGGAGGCAAAACCACAAAACTAATCACCCAGAAAACCTGTCTATTTTACAAACAGCCTTGGAACCAGTGTGTAAAAAAGGCAAACACTGGGATACCATGTAAGAATAGGAAATTAAAATCAATGACCTATGAGATCCCTTTCAGTTTAAATGCTTGCAATGAATGGGTAACTTCTCCAGAGCAGTCAGGAAAATCAAGGTCTTCCAGGAGACCAGCGTATAAATCTCAGTATATTTTTTGCTGATTAATTTCATAAAAATAGTTGTTCATATCATTAAGACTTGTTTAGCTCTCAGTTGCATACAAAGTGTACTCTTAAAACAGTGCTAGTGACCGTCAACGTTTCAGCAAGTGCTTCACAAATTTTTGTGGTTTTTTTTGGTTGTGTTTTTTCTCTTCTTTAGTTTCCATCTTAATCTACCTGAAAGAACTATTGAAAAAATTGTGGGTCCTGAAAATTCAGTACTGTATTTGAAATTTCTTGKGCAAATCTTATTTGCCTGAAAGCAGGAATTTCATGAAAGTCTGAGAAAATTTGCACTTGGGTTGGTTACTTGTGCCTGTATATTAGCTTCCTATCTATTTTTTTTTATCAATCTCAGCTCAAATTTAATTTAGATTTTAAAATTTCTGACTATATTTMTTTGTGATATTGCATTATAGATCACTGTGCTTTTCTAAACTGCTGTATGGCATTTGTGTTTTCTGTTTAAACTGCTATTACATTYCATCACAGAGTTATTTGTATGTTTTGTATTTTGATAGTACACAATTTATTTTTTTTTTTCATTCTGCATATAGGTTGAAAATGCTTTTGGAAATGGCTTTAAGACATTTCTAGATACATGGTCTGTAAATATAAGTCATAATCATTATGGTGCAATTTTTTTTTTTAATGGACCACTGTGATAGAGCACAGTGGTTCCTCAAAGAGATTATATCATCCTGGTGTCTCCTTTCCAGGATGACTTTACTCCTATTTTCTCTCAGTCACTGCTGCTGATACCATCTCACACAATGGGTAATGTAGTGACCTCTATTAATTTGTTCCAAGTTACACAGTATTGTGAACCCCATGAAATATGTAACACTAATAAACAGGATGATCATTACTTTAATGTATAATGAGAAAATAAATTAAGCAACCGACATTTAAATAAAATATAAATACTTTATGCAGTTTCTATTTACCACATCATGGCAGTAATCCATTTAAAGTCAATGAACAACATAATTGAACGGCTCATGTAATGCAAAGGTCTTTCTTGAATAAGTTTTCACTGACTATTCACATGGAAACTTGTAATTTCCTGACATTTTTAGGACCCTTGTAAACACAGTGGTATTATTATACTTTTGTTTTTATTTCCCAGAGTATCAGAAGCATGAGAAATTGCAATGTGCTGCTGAAATGTGGCGTGGCTTAGAGATGACAGGAAAATGGAGCAGTGAAGAAGAGGACSAAGCCAACTTTTCAGTATGTCCTGTGGCTATTCCAAACTTGTCTAATAATTGGTAACAGAGCRGGTGAAGGAAGATTTAAACAGAAAAATCTAACAATCTCTAAGGAAATGTTGACATTTTCTTCTTATGGATGCAATGCTCACTCTTCACAATATCTAACAGGAGTGGCACTGAAGGAATTGAGGAAGGATAAAAATAAAAACAAGCATTGAAATGAAATAAGTGCATGTTTTTATAATAGAAAGCCCTTTCTTTGTCCAAAAAGTCAAACAAAGAGAATTTTTAACTTTTAACATGAATATTCATTTAGGTCTCTGAAGATTTTGCAAATGAGTCAGTGCAGCAAAACATTTGCATGCCATGTAGGTTTGCTGCTCTCTATTGATCTGAGAAAGATGTGTTTCATTTAACTCTAAATAACATTTACACTCTCTTTTGGTAAAAATATATAAAAACACTAAGCCATATATGTTTAAATGTATAACTTTCAAAAATAGGTTCAAACTTTAGAAATAGAGATGTAAATGTAAAGAAGTGAATTAATTATTTTGAATGTACTATCAAAACTTAGTTTAATCATCYGGGTTTTCAGTTCTGGATTTCAAGTGGATATTTTGAAATCAATAAACTTTTATATCATAGGTTTGTTTTTTGGGTTGAAGAACACTCCATAGCTCTGAAGATTTTAAGGAAAGGGAAAATATATATTTTATGTAACACAAATTAATATGATCTAAAGGCCTACATCAGGGCCAAGAATTTCCTGCCTGCTGACTCTCAAATCCCTGGTCAAAGATTGCATAACCTGAGAAAGGGGGTGGGATGGGGGTATTATAATTTTGCTTTATGAAGCAGAGACTCCCAGGGAATAGGTTATGATCTTCTGAAAAGACTTTAGTATGTAAGTATATTAATCAGTACTGGAAGTAGAGGCATTAGTGGGGAAAGCAGTCTTGTCTGCTGCCTTCATGAGTGCAAAACTGACTGAAGAGATCTGCACTAGAGCATTAAACAGTATCTGAGAAAATTTCTCTATATTATTCTTTTCAAAAAAGCAGTATTTTCAAAAAATCTCAGAGGAGAAGCATTAAAAAGAGCATTGTTTTAGGGATTTGAAGCATTACAAAAGGACATTTTTGAGAGATACAAGTTGTGCCATCACTCCAACATTGCAGAGAAGTTTTAAAGTTACTGTTTTTCCTCTTATTTCAGGATCTGAGACTGTGTGGTTTACAGGACAAGCACAGCACCTCTATGCTCTTTTTCCTAGGGCTTTGTTTCAAAACTGAAGAAGCCTGACCAAGGTCATCTAAACAGTATGGGCTGATATGATGAACAATATTATTTTMATTAAGGATAACTGACACATGTAGAAATCCACACATATCAGTTCAGAAGCTTTTTACTCAATATGGCATCACAAAACTCATGCTTAAATCAGGAGCAGCAGCTTGATTTGGAATTTTCTGGTTGAATGYACATATTTTCTGCACCCTACGTGTTGCAGAAATTCTGGATGTGACCTGGCATAATTTTCCCCATTGACTAGTACCTACAAAAGAGATGAAGTCATGTTCCCAAAATAGGAAGCACACTACACGCAAGGAGGTCTTGGCCAGTATAGACTAAAGAGTGACCAGGAAATTGTTTTGTGCTAAAGGCAAGCACACATACAGTCATTGGATTGCACAGGGAACCTTAAAATAATTTGCATCTGCAGCATTTGATATCAAATGGTGAGGCCAAAAAAGAGCAATGAAAAGATCAAGACAAAATATTTCATGCATGAATCTGRACTTCTTTATTATTTATAGCCACAAGACAAAGGAATTAGCATTTTTTAATTCAAAATGCTTTGACAGCAACTACTGGTGTATTTTTTGCCATGTTTTTACCTTTTCCTTTTTCTTTTCCTCTCCTGTTTCCCTCATATCTAGTGTTATGATACTTATTAAGATATTATGATTATTACAGACACCTCTATCCTGTTGTTGTGAGCTAAAGCCTCTGGCTGAAGGAAAGAATTAAAACTATTAGTGCAGAAATGTGCCATGAATATAGAGGCTTAGATGTAAAATCACAACATGGATCACAGTTGTGCTTTATAATCAAGACAGACAGACCATGACCTAAGACCAACTTTTAACTTTATCCAAGTTTCCATCTGTATTTTCTCTTTGCCTCATGAACAGATATGGAGAAAGCATAAAGAAACAGCTTGCATTGCTCAGCTGAGTGTCTCAAGTTATGTTAGATGATTCTGACCACCAGTTTGAAGTCTGAATATATTCTGAATCATACATTAAATATTAATAAACTGACAAAGTGAATGTTTTAAGTTGTTGCAACATTTACTACAGTAAGAGTGGTTAAGCAGTGATAAGTGAAAATTTTCTTCCTTTCTGGCTTGCTCTTGGCAGTATACTTATTTTCCTTATTTCAAACATGGTAAAAAGTAGATTCATTAAACCAGAAGAGAACAATGTCAAATTGTTACAGCTGTGCTGTCAGTTACAGCAGAATCCAGTTTTTCTGTCTGGTTGCATCTGTGTGAGTCTGACATCCTTACCTGCTGAAGCCAGTGTGGCACGTGTCACTGTGCCAGGCAGAGACAYGTTTGCTGAAGGGGACATTCAGAGGGGTCACACTCCTCAGACACTGAACACACTGCTGCCATGCATCCCCCATTTCAGACCTTCAAATGACAGAACACCCCTTGGATGRGTGGAAATCCTGTGATAACGAAATCTGAGCTGATGTAAACCACCAGCCATTTTCACTGGGGGAAGCTGAGTGACCAGGAGCTGAAAATCTAACCTAGAATGACAATATGGAGATAGATATGTCYCTCTGATCAGGTTCCAGTGCAAGTCACCACAAATGACTGGAAATTACCCGCAAAACAAGGCTCATTCATATTACCTAAAACATTTGTCAYATAAGTATGATTACCTTGGATTTTSCTTGTAAACAGGAGAGATAAATGGGAACTTTTTGAGCATCTTATCTCATTTACCATGAATGTCTTCTTCAAAATGCAATGAATACTGGACTAAAAGTATCTGTATTAATAAACAATAATAAAATGGGGAATTTAAAGCATTATCTTCACCTCAGCTTTTAAAATCCACAGTAAAAGCAGGCATCACTTGTATGCCAATGCCTGTGCTAATTTAAAGGACTTAAAGAAAGCCATAATTGGAACTACATGAAAAAGAACTTAATAGTGAAAATCTGCCAATGTRATATGACATGAGGTCATCAAAGACTCCCCAGTGTTTCTTACACACACTGGCCTTCTCTGCTTGAAATTTGTGGTGTGCAGACTTGAATTAATCATTGATACAACTGTGTAGCACTTGCATGAATGTTCAGTGGTGGCCACTTGAATTATTTTAACTTGTATGTGTGAGGTACAAACTAGATGCTCAAGGTAGGAGAGATCTTACTTCACCAGACATCCAAATAGATGATGTAAAAGCAATCTTGTGGAATATAAGAACGTGTTGTAACAGGCAAAAAAGTTAAAGCTGCTTGTTGCAACATCTAATTAAGGAAAACAAGGTGAACTCATGCATGGCTCCCTGAAACTTCACACAAAACTTCAAAGAATAATAAAAATATAGCATTAAAGGCAAATTTTAAACTACAAAATAACAATGATCTGCAGGAGGGATGTGTCATGCAAGATACCCTTAGACTTCTTATTCYAGAGGAACTGAAGGTGGAGTTTATAAGTCCCTCTCAAGATATTATGATATTAATCACACAATTTCCCATAAGCMTAAAGTACAAGGTCTGAGAAGACAGCCAGGACTACCTAGGTTGTTTGAAGCTACTCAAGAAGCCTTCACTTCTGAATGAGGCTAATGACAGGACAGAAGTGACTCATTCATTGACACGCTAACCTTTACCTGGTACAGACCAAGAGAAGTTGGACTGACATCACAAGAGTTGTTTGCTCATACATCACTTGCCTGTCATTACACTCTCCCTCTGATAGATTATTCCATTAAGTGGGCCAGAAATAGCATTGACGTCACAATTCACATCTGCTACTGTAATCTTTCATCCATCTCCTATTTTCAGGTGAGCCAGAAACCCCCAAAAATTATTCATGGTGCACAAAACATCACCAGTCATTTCATTCAACTTAAAGCTCTTCTTTGAACAGACAGTGGAATAGCATGCACACCAACCATCAAAAGCTTCTGTCAGCTCAATGGAAAAATCAAATTCTCCAGCTGAACTGCAGGAGGAAGTTCACAGACTGCTAAATATGAAAGGAAAAGGTTGTAAAGCTTTTAGCACTGACCTAGTACAATCTCAGACCTCACACCATGGCATTAATCACACCTGCACTAGTGCAGAATGGGAGGGGGAAGGCATGCAAGCTGAACGTGGATGGATGACAAGGGGTAAAATTTGAAACAGAACAATTGTCCAGATGGTAACCAAACAGCAGAAGCAACAATATGGATTAGGCACAGTTCAAAAGCCAGCATATTCAGAGCAGTTCACATGAAAAAGAACAAAAACCTGTAATTCAATGAATATAGAAAAAAGTTCATTGCTTCTTAGGTGTCTTGAAGGGGAATAAGTTATATGTGCAAGGTATTTGACAATTATAAGTCAAGTTGAAAAGCTTCTTACCCTGTAGAGGCTTACTTGGGCAGCTGAGACATTTTCAGGTCCAAGATGTTTTGTACAAATTCAAGACTGCTCAGTGATCTACTGGAATCACCTACATGGACTCTTCTCYGTCCACAGTTGCTGTCTGACTGTTATCTATTATTTTTATCTGCTTAGGATTAAAACAAAATTATAATAAAGACTAGCGCACTTATGTTTTTATCTTAGATAAAGGACTATATTCCCTTGTACCTCTTGCTGGAGTATAGCATTGAAGGGCACAACTCAAGACACAACCTCTCCTCCACAATCCATATTCACTTATTTATTTATCTGCTCTTTGTTTTGATTGTTTTTTCAACATTCCATATCCACTGTCATTATGCTTCTTTAAGAATAAACTTCCCAGAGTCTATTCATCATCCCTGCATGGAACTAGGCAGTGCTGGAACTACCAGTCACACATTTCTATACCACATCCTACCTCCAGTAAACCCTAGTAAGTACTCCAGTTTTAGGCATARACATATTGAAAGAATGGGACTATCTGACATTCTTAACATTTGGCCATTTTGAATACATTTGACAGTGGATCAATTCCTCACATCTTGTGTGAAAAAATTTTGTACCCACAAAGAGGCACAGAGAAGAAAAGGAACACTTGATAAGGTGGGATAATGGTGAGGGCTTGAAATGTTTAGAAATTTGCAAAGCATACAGGAAAGCATACATTCATGCCCCAATTTTATTTCATAGCCATTCTTCAGATCTTTGCATGTAATTTGGTTTCTTTCTCTGCAATCATATGCCTTCCAATTACATCCCTAGACAATATTTCTTCACAAGGGACAGACATTTCTGTGCTCTTTATGCTGACCTCTCTGTGCCCACATGCATAACAATTAAGCTAGGATTACAAATTGTCTTTTTTTTATATTTAAAACCTTCACATCTACATCCTTTTGTGTTGATGATACCCAGAATTAGTTTCAATTTTTTTTTTTTCTCCATGTAAAAGATACAATTTGCTCAAGTCAGTTAATGTTTCGTCATTAAATGGGAATTACTGTCGTCTTTACCTTATTGGCACATCACAGGAAATTATTCATTACAGTTTTACCTTGCTATATTGAGTCAAATAAGTGTCCTGGCTTCTGAAAAGTAAAGTTACTAGAGCAATGATGAAAATTAATGTTTTAATTTTTCTCCAAGATCACAATCTCCCAATTACAGAGCTGGCAAGAGCATGCAGGAGCTTTAAGTACCTATACAAACATCTGGTTTAATGGGCTTTGGGAGTGAAGAATTTGGAATCAACTTTCAAAGATCCCTTTAAAGTCTGTTTTTTTATGGTCTAATTCTATAAAATTAATGATTTTATGTGGGAAGTCAGCACATCCCTTCGGGTGTCCAGAGTTGCCCAGAACCCCGTYRGGGGGCTYRGAGACCCTGGCATGCTGCCCRGAACACCTGGTGGCTTGATTTCGACCCTTCCAAYGAATTGTCAGCTTTGTATGGGGATGTGAAAGCCACACAGGTTTGAATGGTGTAATAATAAGATATTCACAGGGTGAAAATGTAGATTTTRGGATTTTTGGCATAGGGGTTATGGGGACAAGATGGAGGAATCAGGGCRTGTCTWGTCCTTCTTCYTTCTTCTTCTTGTTCTCCATTTTCTGCTGTGATGTTGGCACTTGGGGATTGGTTTAGAGTAGAAGTGCACTGTCTAACATAGGTGATAGGTATTGGGAATTAAAGGTAAATATGATATACGTAGTTTGTAGTATAAAGGGACGACACCGCCTCGGGGGCGGTCAGAGTGCTCGTGGCTGCCCTGCTGAGCAGATCTCGGCTGGGCAGAAAGAAAATTTTATAGGTAAGAATTAATAAACAACCTCAAGACCAAAAAGTGAAGAGTCCAGACTCATTCTTYGAAAGCGCGGGCTGCAGCAGAACCATCCTACACATCTCGGRGCARAGAACAGAACAGCCRACCCRAGAATTTTGAATTTAAAATATATTAAACAAGCATGAAAAAACTCACTGACGCCTTCAATGTTCTTGGTAGASGATCATATAGCCAAAAGAAGCAGGCATTCCTTATGTTTTGATCCTATGTTTGGTGCCACTATAAATTCCTTGGTTTTCTTATTTGTACGGCACTGGCAACTAAATGCTTAACACAATTACCCCTGTATGGAGTTCTGTCTTATGTTTAATTAGCTCCTCATGTGCAGAAATGGGTTGAAAAAACAGATGGTTTAACCACCCACACGGAGAAATTACACTTGTATTGCTGTCTCTTACTCACATACACGGCCACCTATAAATGTCAACACGCCCCAAAGACCACTGCTTATTGTCTGATCTTGACCTACATTCCTGACTGTTGTTTCCAGCAATTTTGGTCTTTCATATGATTAAATGATGAACAAGAGAATGTAAGAACRTTTATCTGGAGCAAATGAATGGAAAAGTGTGCACTATGCTCCTGTTTGTGGCTAACATATGCAAGCTGATGTATAAAAATAAATATAAAGAATGCATAGTTGATGATGCTTTGATACAGAGGACTCCATTAGTGCACTATCTCTGAAACACATAAAATTTCCCAGTGCCAAATAAATCAGATCATTGTAGTTTAAGAGTCCTGTTTCGTTAATTGAAGAAAGATTCGTTGTGCAGTTGTGCTCACAAGAGTGCAATAAAGCTGCAGTCCACCTAGGGTGTTTCTGAATAAGTCCCTGCATCCACTTGAAGCATTGTTATGGATGGAAAGACACAGAGCATTCCTGTTTCGAATGTAGTTCTTTATTTATTAATTAGCTTTATTATCTATTTTCCAACAGTGGCATCAAAAGAAATTAGTAATGATGGTGAAATTCACAAAATAGTGAATTCCAGCCAGAATAAAGTRCCTTACAGGGCACTTTCAGCAGAAAAGCTGTTTGTTTGAATCTCCTGCGTATTGGGGGGATTTCTTATCATAAAATGTCTCAAATTAGAAGGAACCCACGAGGATTTTTCTGCTTTCCACCATTTATTGGGGGGGATTGGGGGGATTTCTTATCATAAAATGTCTCAAATTAGAAGGAACCCACGAGGATTTTTCTGCTTTCCACCATTTCCTCTGGTATCAGTGCAATCACCAAAACTGAAAATAAGCTTTTCAGATGGAAGGGAAATAAATTTTGGAGTTCTTTATCCTTTTTTAGAATGTTTTCCTTTATTTAAATGCCAAAGAGTTGAATGAAAACACAAGTGRCTATGAAAAAAATAAACAAAAGGTTCTGAAAAGTGTTCATTAAAGAATTTCAGCAYGTAGATTTATAGATAATTTAAAGTMATTTTGGATTGAATTTTCTTGCTACTGCTTTATTAAATTTCATCTGGTCATCCTTTGAGAATTCTACAAATGTATAACTGATCTAATGYGTAATTTTGGGAACGGAAATCTCTCTCCAATTCAGATCCTAGATAGAAKCTTCTTATTTTTTGGGTATTAAAGKCCTAAATAGGAGCTGAACTTAACGTTTATGAAGAAATTTCACAATTTTAGACTGCAAAATTTAACGCATTGACCTTGAAATTGTGCATTAGTTGATTGTGAGAAAACAATGGCATCTCTTTTGGCTCATACTAAACACTGAAGTTTGGAATTTACACAGTCACGTCTCTTTATTTCACAGGTATTCTGAGTGATGACAACAATAATTTTCCACGTTCTTAATTATATTTAAATAAAAGGTGAACTCATTACACTCCTTGAAACATGCTAGCTAAAGCATGAGGCTAAAAGACCAATTCATGATTTCCATATTGGCAAYTTCAGACATATAATGATAGTGTGCTTCCAACAACTTAAAAGAGATGATCTATAAATAAAGCCTGAATTTAATAGTGGCAGAGTAGGCATTTTTTCTCCCTGAATTTGTTACTTGGGTTTGTGGGGGAAGGTTTGCTGTGTGGTTTGTTGGTTTTTTTGGGGGGTTGAGATTTTTGGGTTTTTTTGTTGCGATAAATTAATTTGTTTTGTTTTGTTTTGTATTGTTTTTCTCTTTTTTGGAAATAAGGGTTCCAAGCTTCTATTAACTAATATTTAAAAGGAAAGAAAATTGTGATCTTTCAAAGCATCAACCTTTGTCGATAACTAAGAAATGTTATATTCAACAAGAAAATTTCCTTTTTTTCTTCCATGTAGGAAACATGAAATCTTACCTGAAAATTTAAAGTTCAACCTTCGAATCTGGTGAAAAAACAATAGTACTAGATGAATGATTCATTTGATTTCACTGATAATATCCAAGTAATACCTYCTATATAACTCTGTGGCATATTTTTTGCAAGTGATGCCATTGACATCAGGAAGATATTTATATACCAGAAGTTTTAAAAAGACAATATGTAATGCTGAGTGATAATTTATTTTTAATCAATGGATTAAGAAGTGAATTTCAGAGACAATAGAGRCAACCTTAGAATTTCTTATCCACCTAAATCAGGGTGAGTCTTATGGCAGAAGATGATAGTCTTGGCACAAGTTAAAGGACACTGAGGGAGAAAATTCAAGGAGAGATCTTCTACCCTTCAATACCAACATGTCAACAGGGAGTCCCTGTTACAAGATCATAAAAATTGTAGATCACTAAGTATCTGTTKAATGAAAAAATACTAGGAAAAAAGTTACAAATCTATCTAAAAAATTTATATGTTTCAATTCTAAACAAAACAAAACCAAGCGCAGGCCAAAACAAACTCCAAAATATTTAATTTTCTATGTGAAAGAAAGACCTTAGGTATGGATTTTCATGAGGTYATCGATACATTTTAAGCAATTCCTTTCACTGAAGAGTTAATTTTCACTGTTTTGCCTTGGAAGAGTAGGAGGAAGTTGAAAGAAAAAATATTAATATAACATCTTACATTCTTTCCTTTACCATATTTTCTGGAGAAAAAGACACAGTCTATGCAAAGAAATTTAGAGAGAACTTTTTTTCTTCCTCAAATATTTCTTGACTCTTTACTCCTGTGTGAGAGTCTCTGTGATAGAGAGAGAAAAAGAGATGGGAAAAAGACTTGCTTTCTTTTACACCCTCTGGACTGGTTTTGAAATATATTGATTACTCAAGCAGGTCAAGCAATGTACTATTTTTTCTTCTCTTTTTACACACTATTTTCTAATACTGCTTTTATTTGATTTACCTTAGTTCTTTTTTTTTTTTAAATACACAATTGCATTGTTGAGTTAATCATAGGTTAGGATTAATTCYGACACAATCTTTTTACTTTTTGCTCCCATTTTCACTCTTCTATTATGCAAGACATAGAAAAGAATGCCACAGAATTTTAGTTTCATTATCCTTTAAGCTCTGTGTGGGTGGAACTCACTGAGTTGGCAGGGGAAAAATATCACAGTTGTTCCCAGTCAGAGAATAGATATGTTAAAATATTTAGGGATAAAAGGAAACTTTCTGGTTTTTTCAGAATATTTAAAGAGTTATAAACAGCTAAGGAAAATAAGAGTCAGGAGAAAGGAACATTAGAGTCAATTTTTTTTTTTTTTTAATTCCTGTAGGGGTGATACTTCTGTCCATATAGTCCTCTAGCATGGATGGTTAGYTTTATTTCATTTTCTGCAGATGTATAGTCTTCAAGTCTTGGCACCATTGGTGTARCAGATACCTCCAATTTGTCTGCTGGTATTTCCAGCAGAGATAGCCAAGTAGTGTTTAATAGTTTTCCACTGAATTTTAGACTGATTCACTAAGGTGTGATAGTAAAAAAACAAAAGCATCATCACTGCTAATTGCATGATTACTTGCATTCACTGTCAGAGGGTCTTCCAATATCCCAGGACACCTGTAGTAATATTTGTGTATGAATTTACAAAAGCAGCTCTAGACATTGCATACCCTGGCCAGTCAGAGTGAGTTTGAAATTAYCTCAGTGACAACCCATACTATGCAGAGAAATGCAAAAAAAACTCCTGTGGCTCCTGTGCCCCTTCTCAGTCTAATGTGAGAGAATCAATAGTCACAGGAGCTAACCAATTTATGTGGCCAGCAGTGAATCCTCACCTGCATTTTTCTGAGGTTTCCACAGGACCWTTGTATGCTCATTTAAATTAAATCTGTCCTCCATTCCCATCCTTTTTTWAAAATGAATTGCAAAGTGACAGACTCAAGTTTCAGTTGGCTGCCTTCACAGATTCCCTGTGTCACTTTGGAGAAGCTTCATTTCTCTACTTATAAAATAAGGACATTATTTACTACTCCTCTTCTTTATCTGGTCTGTTTTTGAACAGAGGATTCCCCTGGGGCTTTGAAAACACTTCATATTTAGGGGATCTAGTATCAGTCCAAGTGCTGCTACAATAGAAGCAACAACAGTGCCTTTCCTGATGATTGTGTTTCACTTAATTTTGGGGAGTTGGTTGATATATTTCTGTTCAATTTCTGAACAGCTTTATTAAATTCTGCTTTACATATACCCACAATTTTTTGTTTCATCCAGTTGGATGGATTCTGTTCTCTTCCAAGGATCATAAACATAAAACAACACCCTGGAGAAGCCTTTGTATATTTTTTTAATATTTTAGCCTCTGTGGATATAAACCAACTTGCTTGTCTTTTGATTGAAGCGGAGACTAATTAAGTTGGTTATATAATTATTATTCTAAAGACTCTCCTTGTATGCATCATCTGTCTTTATGTTGCTGAAAAAGACATTTTCTTGTCTACATTTTTTGCTGCCTGAGCAAATATAAATGTGCTCCTTAGGTCAGCTACCACTGAATACAATTTTTCTAAGTTAATGAGTGTAGCAAAAAGAAAAAGGAAGGAAAGAAATCCTACTTACATATAAACATATTTCCTAGCCCACTCAATAAACCATGTTGATTTTTCAGGGTCTCTTTCATTAACCTGAAAACATATTAAGATATGTATAGATATAGGACATTTGTGTTTGCCACTGCAAACTGTCCTGGGACAGAAATAATAATATCCATTCACTATCTAGGGCTGCATTCTGCTGGGTTTACTGATATTGCATCTGAGACTGAATTTTTTCTACCATCCATAGATACCACTAGGCCATCTAGTCTAAACTAATAATTCAAAACAACCTCTTCAGACATTTAACCAAGGGAAAGGATGAATAATTATGCTTATGTGTGCAAGGAGAAAAAAAATCAWATAAACCCATAAAAATGGACAGAGTTAAGGAAAATTAATCCACTTTCCTCCATGATCTAAATGCCACTATTTCTGGAGCTAGGTATTGGCTCTTCCCTAGCTGTGAATGTAGATTCTTYAATGTACACCAACACCACTTGCAGCAGCTGCTGCGGCATCAGGGGCCTCTTCCAAAGGCTCCTGTGGGACAATTCTGCTGTGCAAGCTGCCAGGAGGGCCTGCTGCCCCTCCCCTGAGCTGGAATTAGTGGTGGTCTCACATGCTTTAGCTGAGCTGCTGTGCTRGTTTAGCCCAGCCTGGCTTTTGGTGGTGGGAGGGACACAGARGTGGTTTCTGTGAGAAGYTTCTGGAAGCTTCCACCGTGTCTGGCAGAGCCAATCCCTCATGGCTGTCTAGATGGACCTGCTGCTGGCCAAAGCTGGGCCAGTTAGAGATGGTGGCAATGTCTCTGTGATGACATAGTTAAGAAGAAAATCAAAACAAAGTGGGCATGTGCAGCTTTTTTTTTTTTTGTGTGTGTGTCTAGTCAGAGAAGAGGAGGAGGTGAGAACATGTGAGGGAAACAACATGGAGACACTGAGGTTGGTGCGGAAGGAGAGGCAGGAGGTGCTCCAGGGGCCAGAGATGAGATTCCTCTGCAGGCCGTGGTGAGACCAGGGTGAAAGAGCTGAGCCCCTGCATGGGGATCCACAGGGATGAAGAGATCCACCCACAGGGAATGGGCATCCACAGGGATGCAGAGATCCACCCACAGGGAATGGGCATCCACAGGGATGCAGAGATCCAGCCTGTGGGGATCCACAGGGGTGCAGAGAGCCACCCACAGCCCCTGGGGATCCACAGGGGATACAGAGATCCACCCACAGCCCATGGGATACATGGGGGATGCAGAGATCCACCCACAGCCCATGACAATCCACAGGGATACAGAGATCCACCCACAGCCTGTGGGGATTCATGGGGGATGCAGAGATCCATCCACAGCCCCTGGGGATCTACAGAGGATGCAGAGATCCATGCAGAGATCCTTGCAGAGATCCATGCAGAGCCCATGGGGATCCACAGGGATGCAGAGATCGGCCTACAGCCCCTGGGCAGATCTATGGGGGATGCAGAGATCCCCCCACAGCCCACAGAGATCCACAGGGATGCAGAGATCCCCCCACAGCCCGTGGGGGATCCAGGGGGGATGCAGAGATCCCTCCACAGCCCCTGTGGGAGGTGCCCACACTGGAGCAGGYGGATGCCTGGGGGAGGCTGTGATCCAGTGGGAGACCCTTTGGAGAGAGAGGTCYTTTGCTTCCAGGCTGGAGCAGCCTGTCCTTGGAGGRCTGCACSCTGTGGAAAGAGAGGTCCATGCCACAGCAGTTTGGGAGGGCTGTGTGCCCATGGGAGGGGCTCACGCTGCAGCAGGTGAGGTTTGACTGCTGATCATGACAGTGGGCCCACACTGGAGAAGCTCACTGAGAAATGCCTCCTGTGGAAGGGACCCCATTGTCTCACAGGGAGAGGACTCCACTCCTGGAGCAGTGGAAGAAAATCTTGGTGAGGAACTGACCCCAAAACCCCCATGCCCTGTCTCCCTGCATTGTTGGTGGGAAGGAGGGAGGGGTTGGGGGAAAAAAGGTGTTTTAAGCAGACTGTACACCATTTAGGATTAATCAAATTGTGGACAAAAAGGAGATCAACAAGGTCTTTGCAGAAACCATGAGGAGTCCAAGCCAATATTTAATGCAAAAAAGGCTAAATGTTGRAACAGGGATCCAGAGAGGCTGTGAAAATCTCCATCCTTGTCACCATCAAGAATTTGTTTGACCAAAGCCTTGAGCAATCCATTTTCTTCASACCTGCTCTGCACACTGATGATTGGAYTGGATGACATATTTTAACACTTTCACAGCCAGGACAGCTAACCCCAACAGACCAAAGGGATTTTCCAGACCATATGGCATYRCACTCATCAATAAAACTRTGGAGAAGGTTGGTGGGGGCAATGCTGCTCAGAAACTGGGCACAGGCTGGCTGCTGATGAGCAGTTGTTCACATATGCATCACTGTGTTTCTTAGGTTTTATTTATCTGTCTTTCCTATTTTCCTTTTCATTTATTAATAACAACAGATAATTATAGCAAATGATAATGTTTATAGACATTATTAAATTATTTATCTTAAMACAYRRGTTTTCTCACTATTGCTCTTCCAATTCAATTTCCTCATCACATTGGGGTGGGAGAATGAACAAGCAGCTGTGTGGTGCTTGGTTGACAGCTGGGGTTAAACCATGACACAGATTCAGCTGGTTGCCTTTTTTAAAAATTTTTTTTTTAAATTTCCTTGTTTTCTCACTCCAAAACATTTTATAACCAAATTTTCCCTGCATGTGTCTTTGCAGATAACAAAGTAATCTCATTCCTGAATACCCCTGGAAACTAGATCTGATYGTTCATAGATGTGCATTCATGCTTGAAGGCTTTTCAAGAGATTGAACACAAGCTGGAATGATGAGAAATCAAGGGAATCCACTATTCTCCTGTCAGACTCCTGATAAAGGAAAAATTAAATCCCTAACTGTCCCGGTTTCATCTGGGACACAGTTAATTTTCTTCCTAGTAGCTGGAACAGTGCTAAGGGTGCTCCCTGTGCAGTACCAGCCCACCACCCAAATTCTGTTGCAGCTGGTGGGAATTGCACTGGGAGTGGATGTAGTAAAGCTTGAAGTGATCAAACAGAATGGTGATGAGAGCTCCAGAGGCCCTCAGGGAAAGCATGTAAAGAACTGTAGATCACCCCAAACGATGCATGAAAAATATTTAATTAGTAATGGGCACTATTTAATGTAGTACAGGGAGGGCAGAATTCCTACAGTCATAACTTAATGAGTTCTAGCATGATTATACTGCACCCTTCAAGAGACATCAGACACAAAAAAGTTTGTGACTGGGAAATGACAGCTGAGCTTAGCTACCTCTAGTCACAGTCAGATATTATCTTTGAAGGTCTATTATCATGCTTCATTGGGAAATATACACATCACACACAGAAAAGCATACAAATTTTTAGTAGATACCTTGTTATTGATGCTTTYCACACAATATTATTAACTTAGGAAATTCAAAATTCTGGTTGCTTCCTATAGCCTCTTTTCCTGTCCTCTTGATTCTATCCAACTACAAAAAGAGATTGTGTCTGTTAACGTTGAGAGTTAAACAATAAGACAGAGATGACTTTTATGAATTAGGGACTAAAACGGTATTTTGTTTTAGCATAGACAGAAAGAGGTGACAACTGCCACAATTAAGGAAAGGCTGTTGACAAATCATTAACATATGATGCATTGTGAAAATTCACACTGCAGCTCTCTTAATTTCCAATGTGTGCTTTTCTCTGTAAGATATTCACTTAATTCAAAGAACAGAAATACTCTCTGACTCATCAATGTGGCTGCAATAAAGGGTGCATGTGGGAACRCCCATTAAAGTTAAATATTACCTTAAAAATCAAAAAGTTTGAGGAGGTAACTGCCACACCGTATATACATTGTGTGTCTTGGATAAACACCTTTTGAAATGGTTAAAGAAAAAATAGCTACCTGAATTTGTGTGAACACTAAGGAAAAAAGTTTCATAAAACTTAATTAGAAAATATTGCATAG
The DNA here is from genome assembly GCA_002167245.1 of Sporophila hypoxantha. Taxonomy (NCBI): domain Eukaryota; kingdom Metazoa; phylum Chordata; class Aves; order Passeriformes; family Thraupidae; genus Sporophila; species Sporophila hypoxantha. Next base: position 3,239,317 of record NDFG01000256.1, on the reverse strand, counting down.
AATCCCCACCTTATGAAATGTGTCCAACCTTTTTTATAACTGAGTGCATGTGGAATTTTTTGCAACAGGTTTAATCTCACTGTGGATCCTGATGTTTTCACAGGGCATAAGTGGGCTACTATTTCAAGTGCAAATRTCTGTATTTGAGAAGTAACTTTGATGGTTTCAGTTTAAATCATATTAACAGCTTAGATTTTGGGTTCTCAATGTGCATCACATTTTTTGATTAAAAGAAGTCAAGCCATCAAAATAAAAATGATAAAGRATCAGAAATTACTGTGCTTCATTTTAGGTAATATTTCCAAAGCAATAATAAAACACTTTACCAATCAACCAGTTAATGACCAATGTGAGTTGTTATAAGGCTTTGGGTGAAGTTGACAGAACCTAATTTATCTAGCTGGCCATTAACTCATCAATAAAAGGGTTACTAGTCAAGAGTGTAAAAATTGTTCAAATAAATCTCAGTTATGTTACTATTAAAATACTAAATTAGTTTTCTAAAATAATTTACTTTATCATTATCACAGTGTAATACCAGTAATTTATCGCCAATACTTTATTTCAGCCACCATCGGCCCAATAAACAAAAAAAATTGACCTGATTGCAACCTAAATGTGGAAGATAATTTTATAATGATCTGGGCTTCCCATATGCTCTACATATCTTTAAGCCTGAAGATGTTCAGTACCCAGATGTTAATTAACTAGAATTCAGAAGTCAGAAACAGAATACTTTGTACTTTCAAACATTTTTATGGACTATCCTACCTATATTTAACTGTGACATCTATTTTCATTTGGTAAGCATGGATTTTTGAGATGATGACCCAAAATCATGCAACTTGGAACAAGATTAATGTTTTCACAGAACCATAACAATAATGCCATACAGAGGCATACCTGTCCAGTTTGTTTCTTTGGTTTTKGAATTGATCTGAAACTCAAAACTAGATATTTGGGTAAATATTGTCCTAGTTCAAATAAAAAATTACTCAGGAAACAGGGCTATTCAGTCAAAATCCAAGGAAATAAGACCAAATCAATGCAAGAGCCACTGCCTGCATCACTCATGAAACTGCAACAATGGAAATCCCATTCATCTGAAAATGAGTTCAGGCTACATCTTTGCAAAGTGATGATAAATAGGTATTAGCATAAACCAATTGCCAGCAAAGGTCTTTTTTTTTTCTTTCTCCATATCTTATTGTGGAGGACATACACCTCTTCACTTAATATTCATTTTGTTCAGATGGGATTCTGAAAGAAATGGAATGAATTTTATATAATATTTATATAATGAATATGAATGAAGGCAAGAGGATAGGAGGAATAAGATCATTTTAAATGTATGCCAAAATGTAGCCAGTGTATCCATTTWAAATAGACTTAATGAGCACTCAAACACCATGAAGACTTTAACTTAGAAACAAGCCTTATTAAAAAAAAAATCAGCTAATTACCTAATTATATCAACATACACTTGTTAATGGGTTACCAGTAATTTCCTTGCCAGTGTCATTGTGTCATTGTGTCTTTTAGGTATAATGTATAGTTTTTAATAGGCAATTACTTGATTCTTCATGACCCAGACATGAATTCACTGAATGATTAATTCAGWAATGTTAAAAAAGTCATGCACACTGTCTTCTGATGAAAGATGGTGACAAAAATAGTAAATTAGGTTARAATGTTTCAGAAGACATTACCAGTTACAGATTAGAATAAATACACAGTAGTGTCAGTGGACATTTCAGATGTCAGAATACAGATGAAAATCTTTTAGGTCCAGTTTGACACTCTGTAATATATTACCTAACATTTCTCTGTATTTTTTTTTAAGAATGCCTCAGGAAGACAATTTCAGTAATTTATTTTTCCAAAATAAATTTATTAAWTAATTTATTTTCCAACAAAAGGGAAAAAAATAAAGAATCTAATTAATCAAGTTTGTTAAAGCAGCTCAACAGAAAAATAAATGGAAATTAAATCTCTCAAGACACATGCTCAATGCAACAGGCTGCATTGTTACTGAAGATTTGCTCTACCCTTCAAAATACTTAAAAGAAAACTTGTCTAAATAGCAAATTTTGCCTTAAAAGAAATGTTGTCCAAATAACCATTTTACATAGACCATTTACAATGTGCAGTGGAACACAGCTCAGATGACTGCTGAGCAAGTCCTCTGTAAATGAGGCATGCTGATAGAGAAAGATTCCAGACTGGACATGAAACACAAAACTTAGCACCACATGATTGCTCAGACTAGAACAAGCTGGAACTCTTAACAAAAATATGGCTTGTCCTGATTTTTTAACTGTTGCATGATTTGTCCCATGACAATCCCTTCCTTTTGGAAGCATCACAACAGCACAGTGCTGAAAATTTGTAATTCCTTTTTCCTTTGCTTCCCTCAAATATATAAAATTTTATCACATCCAGAATTATTTTTCAAACTGATAAGATAAATTAACAGAGATTTACTGAAAAATCTAGATTGCTCATGGCATGCTGGTTAGTTCTAAATAAGCTGAGTATCACTACAAGGTACAGTTGTTGATTCTATATTAGACAGATACCAGAAGAAAATACTGCAAAATGATTTGGTGCCAAAATATTGTATCAAGAAATTTAATGTTCTTAATTTATTTCTTTTTATTCTTCTTTCCCTTCTTTTTTTTCATTGTTTAACAAGGTTCTCTTCTTTACCCTTCTGCAGACTCTTAATGTAGAAGTTTTCTCCTTAGCACTCATCACCTAAAAGAGGCTTCATTGAGCATCCTGCCTCATTGACTTCTTTTTTCTCCTCATCTCTTTTTGAAACCTATTGACTGTTTCTTAATTCTTCTCCTCCATAAGTTATTGCCTTTATGACTGAATRGCTTAATTTATTCCCCACATAATGTCTCCACACTACTGCTCCCTCTGATTTATGGTACATGTGGTCTTCTGTTGTTTAACTCCATAAACGACTTTGGAATAAAATTCTATGAAAGTAGATATACTCCCACATGACTAATGAAGTCAGCTGCACTGTTGACTCCTCATCATCTTGAAAACACACCTACACATGTATGCAGGCACAGTCAGGTATAAAGTCTTTAAAATATTTCCATTTAGGTTAGTGTCACTGGTGCAGTTCTACTGAAATTTCTGATTATTCTGAAAATCATCTAACACACCCCAAAGAGCTATTAGAATTTTCCAAACTACTACAATGCAAATAAGAACTAGGAAACTTARTTCTAATACTTCAACGTGGAAGTTKGGGTTCTGGAAAATCCACAAACCTGTTGATCCTRCACTTTAGAAAGTATATAGTAAACACAAAAAACCTCCTAAAATATTTAGAAATAGAAAAGTTTGATTAGGGACTATTTATAAATTTTAAGTGATTTCTAAGTTCATATATTTTGATTCTGCAGAGTTGAAAGATTTCTCTCTCCTCACCTGGATACTGACAGAAAACAAGGTTTTTCATTAATTTATTAAACAGGGGTGTAGAATCATCCTTTACTATGATCTCAATTATTAATCATTCCTTCTTCTCCCCTGTACATACACTTCCACAATTTACACAGCTAAAAATAACAACAGCACWCTGGTGGTTTATTTTCTGCATCTTCTAATGTACACCTGCTTGTTGCTCATCAGCTGTCATTTACTTAGCAAAAAATATAATTATGATGCTCTAATTTATATGTCAAAAAGGTTCATTACTTCGTTTGGAAAGAAGGGAGCTGAGGGAAAGAAATCCAATGTTTGTATATCAGGGATTCACAACTTTCCAAAAAGTTAAAAACACATAAAGACAGAAACAGCAAAAACTAAGACAGTGTGGGCTAATACTTGTGTCTACCTAGAGTTTTTCCAAGCAAAATCTACTTGTGTATTTAGGAGTCCTAAAAATCCAATCAATCATCTAGTGTTTATGAAAACATCTAGAAAGGTTAAGTAGCTAACTCTCCAAAAAATCAATGGAGTATTGCTGCTGGCTTCAGTCACACTGTCCACAAGAAGTCCAAACATCATTTTCAGGTAGCTCAGTAAACCAATTTTGCCTGTAGGGGTTCTGAAATAACTTGAAGTTTGTTTTTTTTTCCAGGAAAATAAGCCTTCTGCAATCCTATTACCTGTGTGTGACTAGTTGCTTAYATGCTCACCCAAGAAATTTCCTCAAGTTATTTTTGGTGAGTGAAATCACATTTGCTAGGGAATTTAAATTCCAAAGATAGCATGCTCTCCACATTTGATGGAATGCCCTTGGGTAGTAACTGCAATACAAACTTGACCCTTTCAAGGATCACAGGAGAGATTGTTGAAAAAATTGTACTCTGACCCCAAAGCATCCTTGTTAGATCTTCATCATTTTAGTATCAGGTAAAAGGTGTCAATACAATGCTGGTTGAACTTGCCTTTGGTCTCCTTGTTTGTTGTCATATCCTAGAACCTGGTTGTCCTATTGATATATGACAGTGATGGAGACTCAGAAGTCACATAGGCAAAACATTTACAGTTTTGTTAAACATTTACAGCATTATTAAACATTTACATTTTACATTTACAGTTTAACATCCATCATAGGTCCTTTCCATCTTTGAGATCACACTTGTGCTGTAGATATTTTCCAGCACTGTCTGGGGGCACATATGCAAGAATAGGATTCTAGAAACAAATACAAGCCATYCCTTCCCAACAGATTTCTCAAATTTCAACAAAGTCCATGGATCTAACTACACTTATGTTAGTGCCTCTGGGGGTTATTCCTGGGTTTTTTGGTTTTCTCTTAACTATTACAGATCACAGGGTGTATGTTTTGTGAAGACTTTCTCTGGAGATTTTGAAATTATTTCAGCACTCTGAGTATCACAAAACCTTTTCTTTCAGTGGATTTTGATTGTCACGATCAACAGAAGAGGAATTTGGGACAGGTATTTTAAATGCACCACTTGAAAAATCTGAAACACACCCACGTCTACTAACTTGTAGTGACAAGAAATTAGAGCAGGTCTTTGGTAGGATGCCAACTCTGCCAGGAAGATGACAATAGCAGGTTGTTAAAGGTCCAGGGTCCAGGGCTACATCAAATTTAGGATAATGAAGGTTTTGCTCCTGGAGACAGAGAATGGTCTGTCACACATAGAAATATTGTGCCTCTGACAGACCTGGGGAAGATATTTGATTTGCGACACAAAACTAAGTTATTTTCTATCTTTCTGCTAAGGATTTTGCTGAAGAACTTGRAAAGTACTTAGGGCCCTGGCACCCCTTTGACTTCTCATTATCATCAGAAAATGGAGTAGCTYAAGAACAACTATTTATAGTATAGACATGCTCTGAGGGCCTGTGRTGGGATTCCTTTCCCCAGCCTGGTACAACAGAGCTTCTGTGGAACAAGAATTTTGACCAACTTGTCCTCAAGGCATGATCATAGTGTGATTGGTCAGTTGGTTCAATTTAATTTTTTTTAATGGGGCAGGAAAAAAGCAACGTGCTCTTAGAACATAGCATACTGTGTTATGCAGCACAAATCAGGACATTGGGTTTGAAATCATGGTTTGTAGAAACAACTGATAAGTTTACAGACCTTTATTATCAGAGCTGTTTACTCCTTTCTGTGCAGGACTAGCAAAATCCCAGTATGCAAAATTTTCTGCTTTCATTGTCCACTTCAGACACCTATGCAAGATGCCAGCCCAGCAATCTCTATCATAATTTTTTTCTTTTTGGTATGGCAAAGAGCTCAGTTTATGACATAACAGAAGTCAGTTTCACCTTCTTTCTCTCTGCAAGGCCGTTAGATGTTTTTTTAACAAGATTTTGTTCTGTAAAATACAYACAAATCTGTATCTAAAATATTTCATCTTCTAATAAACCTCCACACTACCAGTTTGGTCTTAAGAAATGAGAAAAGTAAATTCAACACTCAGAAGGTGAAAGTTTAAATCAGAAAATGAAACTTTTTGAGAAAATYGTGCAAAAATACACATTGCATTGCAGGTGTGGATGAAATGCTTGGCTGGTTTTAGTTGTCAACCAAAGGGACAACTCCCAAGGACTGTCCTGTGTCACTGCGTGTCCCTTTCCTCAGTGAGCTGCCCTTCTGGCTAAGACTTACCAAGAGCTCCCAATACAGTGGCCCAGAGCAATTATTTCACTTTTTTAGTTGTTCTTTGTTTGTTTGTTTGCTTGTTAACTGATCAGCTCTCACTATGCTACAAATACCAGCACATGTGTGTACAAAGCCAGTGTCCATTCTGATGGGGAGAGTTCTAGAGTGGATGGAAAGAGACTGTCACTTTGTGCTGGAGTCAGGAGTACATGAAAATGTACCCAACTGTGTAGCTTCTGGTCAGGACTGGGTGTGCTGTATGGCCAAAGCACATTTAATTTATAAAGGTGTTTGGACTCCTGATACTCACTGGTTGTGGCAGAAAAGAGAACACTGCTAAGAACCTGGCTTATGATATTTCACTCCCAACTGAAGCCTTGTGAAAGCCTTGGTCTCTGCCACAAATAGCTGCTAAACTTTGAGTAGTTTTTTAAAAAACAGGGGGTTTTGTGAATGATCCTTGAAATTGTTACGGCATCTGGAAAAAACAAGGAAACTGAAGCCAATGTGTATATTCCCTGGGTAGTGATGGAATGTAACACTATCTTGCCCTATTAATAACCTGTCATTTTTTAATGAGGCCTGCTGATATCCAATAAATGTAAGGGTAAGGTAAAAATATGAGTACAAGTTCAAATGAAGAAAAGATGCATTAACACTGTAAATAGCTACATACACAGTTATATTTGAGCTGACAACAAGAAAATAAAACAAAACCCTTACAAATCTGTCATCTATTCTAGCTGGACAGTGATTTAGGTTATCCTCAGTTCCTGTTGTGCAGAAGACAAATTGTATTGGGTTCCCATGACAAGGTCTTGGTGTGAGGGGAGTCTACAGGGGGGGCTGCTATGAGAAGCTGCTGGAAGTTTTCCTGATATCTGGTGGATCCAGTGCTGTCCAGCTCTGAGATGGATGCACTGCTGGCCAAGGCTGAGCCCATCAAGGAGGGTGGTGCTGCCCRGCCAAGGTGCTGCTCCTCAGGGCCRAGTYCTRAAGTGCATTTCTRTGATCTTTGTGCAGCCTGAGGAGATATGGAGAATGCTCCAAGACAAGTCAGTAGTGCCCATGAGGGTAACTGGAGTCATGACCCACTCCTGGAGGCAAGGGTAACTCAGGTTCTTGTTAATGAATCCCTTGAGGCTGATTAGAGTGAAAAGGCACTGAATGATTGGTGTTTGTAAATATATCTGTATCTGTACTGTTTATTTTTGAATTTGATTGTAATGGAAAGCAGGTGTGTAGCCATTTCGGTTATTTTTATCTGTAGTAATATGACAATATGAAAGCATAAAATATCACTTTATAAAGGGATATAGGGGAAAGAATGGAAGAAGAGAAGCAATATATGCAATCACCACCCATGGATTTAGAACAAGTCTCGATTGTCACTTTTGGACAAAGTGATGATCAAACATCTTCATCCATTGAGAGTGAGGATGGGAATCTCACAAAACACAAACTGCAGTGGATTAGTAAAAGCTCAGACTCAGGTGGGAATGCCCAAGAACCTCCTCTGGTGAGGGGAGTAAAAAAACACTGTCATTTGATCATACACAGTACTCTGGTGGAAGCCTCAGAAATGAGTCTGGGGTTGTTTGTGGGGTCTTTGATGGTTTCAGCCAATATCAACCCAAATACAGACCAACAGAAATACASACAAAAAATAATTAGAGTCCACATTATTTAACCTGTATTTTTACATTACTTAAGAGCTTTTAATTTCTATTTTGTATTTTAGATATGACTTATAATTTTTTATTAGAATTATTATAATTAGGAGATTAAATACATGAATTTGAGACCATAGACCATAACTCTACCATATCTTGGAATGGTGCTGGTTCATGGAATTAGAAAGAGGTATGCCCCACGCTTTTCTTCTGGTCCCAGATTTTTCCATATCTTTTGGATAGTTTAAGAGGCATGGGAATAGCCATGTATGAAATGTATTTTTCTTTGGATTTTATTCTTAACAAGGTTAAAAAGTTAACATACATATCCTATACTCCTGTGTAATTTCTCTATTCATTTAACTATTGAAGTGTTGTAATCTGCTACAGTTTCCCTCCTCACTCCTTCCCCTCTTTTTCCTGCAGTTTGTCATGCAGTTCATTTCTCAGTTCTGAAACATGATGGACTGAAGCAATTTATGTGCAATATATATGCATTTTTCCTTAGTTGTGACTGCATTGAATACTCCTGATAAACAAATGAGAATAAGAAAGAAAGTTCCTTTGTGAAGTCAGGCATAACTCTGAAATCCCTTGAGCTATTATAGTGCATCTGTTTTTATCCATATAGTATAAAATGAACAGAGATGCTTACAAAATTAAATGTCACAGGTTCAAACCTACTTAGATACAGTAAAATAGAAGCTCAGAGTTGAAGGAATTAAAGTTGCTGTAGTTCCTTGGTTTTAACATCATACAGATTCATCATCACATTTGCAACATGGCTGTAAACTTAAGTTATATCTCCTTGTTCTTGAACAGGTTCCTCTTAAATGTGTGTCAGTCTGTGTTCTCATCACAGAAATGAAAAGCAGAGGGAAAAGCACCAGTGTATGTGGGGAGGAAACATGAATTCTGCTAGATCAAACTTGATTAAAAAAAAATAGGCAGGGACATTTAGGGTTAGGCCAAAATAATCTTCTTTCAATTGGCTTGGAGGAAGAGCATTGTTAACAAGTGAACATGACAATGCCAGAGTAATCATGTATTTCCCTGGCATGGCCCTCACAGCACCTGAAATTCACTGATACAGAAATTTCCCACTGTACTGATGTGAAAGAGATTTTTGCTTTTTCATATATTTATAGCTCTGTGGACTATTACTGTATAGTTATGTAGTTTCTTAGCCAGCTGCAGTACTTTTTTAGGCRAACACATTCCTGGAATCCCATTCTAATCCTGCTTCT